>CATIWO010220484.1:0-11842 GCA_949673435.1 Macaranga tanarius
GAGTTTGTAGAGAGAGCTAAGTCATAACTTCATTTGCACAAGTTAGAGAGAATTTGATATCAACCAAAAGAGAGAAAAGGGATTGAGAGAGTCTTCTTCTTTCTTCTTCTTCAAGGGTAAACATATCAAACTAAACACAAGAGTTGTGTTCTTTCTAATAGTCCATCATCTATTGAAGGTTGCTTCATTTTCCTACACATCCTTATTTGGTGGAAGTTCTTGCAAGCACTTTGGGTCAATAAAGGAGAGGCTTGTGGCTTGAACATCACCATCCTTGGAGGTCTTCCTTGCCAACCCGTGTGTATTAAGCTAGAGGCTTCACAATTGGGGAGCTTTGAGCTTGTAGATCAACACCAACCAAAGCTTAATGAGCATACTACCAACTAAGGAGTTATGTAAGTGTTACTTTATCTCTTAGTTGCTAGGTCTTATTTTTGAACGCATGACTTGGTTAACATGTTGATAGTATATTGTTCATTATGCATGTTTAGCTATGTAAGAGTGCATGTGATATGATTTATGGGCATGAAAGTGTTTTGTGTTTGATGCAAATGTTGCATGCAATGAAAATTTTTAAATTCTGCATTTTCATTATTCCTCTACACACACTTTCCTTCATAAAGTCTACCTTAGATTCTTTATCCTTGTTGATAAAGGGGTTAAGTAGTTTTCTTCTTACTTCAATTCTTGAACAATTCAAATTTTTGGTTAAGTTTGATAAATTCTAGTTTTCTTCTAATTCAACTTATCATATCATTTTTGCTATTGGGGAGTGAATTGTTGAAACCTATAATTCCCATAAATTAGTTTCCATTTACTATATGTATATATATAGTATTTTTAGTTAATTTATAATATTTAATAATAAATTATTAATTAAGACAATATATTTGATTTTTCTTAAAAATTGTTTCTCTCTAGTCCTTGAAAATTTGAATTGTGAGCATTTCAGGAGTGTGAAGTACACCAATTTAAAATATGACTTCCTACAAATGATTTGTACAAATTAAGGAACCTAAATTTATTAGATTCTTGAACTAGCTATACAATAGCTAAATTTAAATTGATGTTGCTTGAAAAACAAATTTAGAGAATTAAGGAATAAACTAGATAATTGATTGGAAAAGTTAGAGAATTAATGAATGGCATTGTAAGCAACTAAAGGATTGAAGAAAATCATTATAGAAACTTGATTGCATTTAATAAAAAAGATGAGAATATGAAGTTTGAATGAATAAAAATTAAAAAAATTGCTGAAACTATTGTTTGTTATTGATTGAAGTTTAAACTTGATTAAAGTTATTGTTGTTGAGTCGCTGTTGGAGTTGTTTTTTGCATTCTATCCTCCTTTTAAAGCTTTAGTAGATCAATAGCTTCTTAAAATGATTTAGTAGATCAACAACTTTCACTAACAATATAGTTCCACCAACCTACAACTTAGTCAATTAATTAATAGTTTTGGACTTGGACCAACTATCTATATTGGACTTTAATTAAATTATGGTTCAAATATATGCCTTTGCATATAAATAGCTTGAATAGCCTATTTATATGCATAAATAGTTATTACTCCTTGACAGAATTCTCTTTTCTAACTTTGACCATGGATTTTGAAAAACACAAAATCATTACTCACTGAGAGAATTGAAAAAAATCCTAATTTTTTATAGGTATAGATGACACTCAACATGATTCTCTTGGCAACTTCTATGGAAGTAGTAAAACTTTTTGAAATCTCCTTAGATTCTATTTAATTCTCTTTAATACTTTAACACTTGTTGCGTCTAGGTTCAAAGTATTGATTAAAGATTCTTAATATTTTATTAGACAATCAACATAAATTGGTGCAATAATAAATAATACAACAATTGAAAAAATGGCCAACAAATCGACTATTTTATTGAAAACTAGAAAAATATGTACAAGAAATAGACTTTAGGGTCTATTTATAGAAAAAACTCATTAACATCACTGAGACCAATAGGAGTTCTCCTTACATGGCTGATGTCAGCCTAAGGATCTTCACTTCTCTTTTCTACCAGCACTACATATGAAGACTTCTTTTGATTGGTTCTCTATTTGAATAGTAAAAGTTTTCTTTTAAAGTTCCCCACCATGTGAGGAATGAATCTTTATAGCCCTACTGTCGTAGGCGCCCCTTCCTGGTTCTGAGACCTAGCAATGTTTTTTTTATAAAACTTTTGGTTTATCACATCATCAATGTATGCCACTGAGCGTGACAAAATATTTTTCCTTCTGACCCTTGGAAAACTGAATTGTGAGTGTGTTAGGTATGTAAAGTACACAAACTTCTGATTTCCTACAGAAGATTTATACTAGTTAAAGGACATAAACTTTTTAGGTTCTTAAACTAGTTGTGCAGTAACTAAGTTTAAACTGATGTTGCTTGAAAAATAATTTAGAGAATTTAGAAATAAACTAGATAATTGATTGAAAAAGTTAGAGAATCAATGAATGACATTATAAAAAGCTAGAGAATTGTATAAAATCACTATTGAATCTTGATTATATTAAATAAAAAAATGACGATAAAATTTGAATGAACAAAAATTTTTAAAAAATTGTACGAATTGTTGTTTATTGTTGATTGAAGTTTAATCTTGATTGGAGTTGTTGTTGTTGAAGTTTAATGTTTACTAGAGTTGTTGTTGTTGAATCGTTGTTGGAATTGTTTTGTGCCTTCTATCTTCCTTTTTATGTTTTAGTAGATCAACTACATCCTAGAAAGTAACCGTAACACTCTATTTACTTACTTAAACATGTGGCACACTCAGGAATTTTTCAAAATGAACATATATTCTATCATTAACTTCAACCCATTAAATGTTTGTTTACCCTTATGTACATTAAACATTACTAAGTTGCATAAGTAAAATTTCATCGATACAAAAACATCTATCATTGAAATTAACACAAGGGTGTTAAGTGAATGTACCAAGCTCACCTTTGGTCCACCTGATGTCTCTAATAAAATTCAACTTCATGCTTTATCTAGCTAAGTCCTGAAAATAGGATGCAAAGGGGTGAATTTGATACTCAGTAAGCAATTACTAATACAAATTTATATGTTAACTTTTCAAGAATTAATTAAGCTATACATTTATCAATCTATAAATCATGTAGTAAATTAAGCAAACAAGTAAACCACATATTCATTTAGTAAAGAAAGCCTCTTAAAGGTCTTATATACTCTCCTTATATAACATTAACTAATCTCAATATACATATATATTACTTAATGGTTAAACACTCAAGTTTCCATATTAATTATTCAGGAACTATGTTTGATAGCTTGAAAGTCATAATCACATAATGGAATTGAAACCAATTAGGAACCAAATGAAAGTATCATTGAAAGGAGTCCTAAGCCCTTCACGAGCTGCCCTCACGATTATAAGCAGGATCGTAAGGAGAAGCCACTTGCTGTTGCAAGTCTCCTGTGCTACTAACTATCCCTCCTTATGGTCATGAGGAGGTGGCTCACGGTCATGAGGCTCTCTTCATGATTGTAAGGAGCTCCAAAGTCCACCAAATCACTCTTTAAGCCATTATTAAGCAAAATAAACTCAACCATATCTAAACAAGGCTCAAAGACACCTCCAAGGTATACATAACACCATAAACTTGTGCTCAAACACATTTCACACAATCAATTACTAATACCATTAATCATACTCACACTTTTTCATCCACAAATTCAATAATCATAGCACAATATACCACTTCATATCTTCATACACTTATTCAATTGGATAGACATTGCATTTACAAATCATCAATTCCAATGTTCATAATTATTAGACTCACCATTAGGAAGATATATATATATACTTTTAATCAAAATACAATTACACTCTTTTCATGATTTCACCTCTCACATCACTTATTAATCACTTAGTATTATCAATATAGTGTTATTTGCCTTACCGATGGACACTTAGCCAATCGATATAATATCATTTAATATTATCGACGGACACTTAGCCAATCGATATAATTATCATTTAATATTATTGACGGACACTTAGCCAATCGACATAATCATCATTTAATATTGTCAACGAACACTTAGCCAATCGACATAATTATCATTTAAAATTGTCGACGAACACTTAGCCAATTGATATATTTATTATTAATATTATCGACGGACACTTAGCCAATCGACATAATCATCATTTAATATTATCAACAGACACTTAGCCAATCGACATAATCATCATTTAATATTGTCAACGGACACTTAGCCAATCGGCATATTTATCATTTAATATTGTCGATGAATACTTAGCCAGTCGACATACTCATCATTTAATATTGTCGACGGATACTTAGTCAATCGATATGATCATCATTTAATATTATCGATGGACACTTAGCCAAATCGACATATTTATCATCTAACAATAAATGTATGGTTATAATATATATCATTCTCCCCCTTATAGTCTCACTATTTATTTCACATCATGTTCACATTTGCTTACAACTTTGCATTATTTAAATCCCATGGACCAAACTCAAGTTCACAATACATACACACTTGCAGCCATAAAATTCAATACTAACACATTTCATATTTACCACATACAATCACATACCTCACAAAAAATATAACAACCTCACTCATTATGCACTTTATTAATTACCTTGTATCATACTATAGTGTCATCACCTCCTATAGCTCAACTCAAGAATCATAACTCATCCAACATACTCAAGACTTAGTCATAACAATAGCTCATCTTCTCAATCTTATTCACACAAGCATATTATTCACATACAATCTTTAACTCATCAATTACCAAAATAAGATTAATATTCTATTAACAATATTAACATCACCTTGCATCTCATTCATTATATTTTATTTAATTATTCAAGATAGTACTTCTATAATATTACAACTATATCATGTAAGAGAAACTACAAATATATTATATTAATAACCACTTACCCAAGGTGCTTCTCAAACTTTAGATTGTAAGAGTTTTCCCTAGTTGGTTATATTTTCCTTACCTCTTATAGCTCCTACACATAGCCACATATCAAACACACACACAACATAACAGACCTGCACTTAAGCTCGACTAGTGCAATCTGTTATCTCAAGTTTAACATGCTCTAATGTCATGTGTACAAATCCTATAACCATGATAATATTATGGAAGCTAGGATTATGAGTCTACTTTAATATTCAATTGGAATTACTCAATTTGGATATGTATATAATTAATTGCGAATTTTGATATCACAATCAGGTCATATAGGTAATCAAAGTGAGCAATAAAATTTCGTCAATTTGGATATGTATATAATTAATTACGAATTTTGATATCACAATCAGGTCATATAGGTAATCAAAGTGAGCAATAAAATTTCCATCTCTGTTAGACTACCCTAACGATAGATGTAGTTCAAACTCAAAACATAAAAGTTGTAGAGAACTTCTTAAAGTTTCTAAGACATTAAACTTTGCTTAATTTGGAGTTCTATAACTCAAAATATGATAAAACTCTAAGACTGAAAAATCTTGAGACAGAGCATGAATTTTGCTCTTAATGAACCTAATTCCAAATAACAAAAATACATGCATAAACTTATCAATTTCAATCTTCAATCCCTCTAGATGTCATCAAGTTCCCAAAGCTCTTGTGAATTGATTAGAAACAAGATCAAAATTCTATAAAACCTTTTAAGAATCCTTAACCCCTTGTATTTAAAATTCTCTACTCAATCCTCACCACACACATATACACACACTTGGACATAATCTCTACCATACACTTATATACACACTTATACACATACTTAGTCATATTTTATATTTAGCTTAGTCAAAGATAATTCTAGATAATTATGGATATTTATGATCAAATATCCACTTTGCTCCTTAGTCGAGTGCGAATATTACACATTAACTCATAAGCTTTCAAGTACGTCATTTCAATCCAACTTTTCTTACAATTAAGCCCTTATCCATATTTCATAAACACACCTAGTCTTAATTTTGCTTCACCCTATATGCTATATAAAATGAAATGTATCATGCATAATTATTATAATTAAAGTGTGGATGTTACAGTGACACCTACCAAAGTCACATTTTCACTTATGCCATCTTTCTTCCAACAATTTATTTCACTATAGGACACATTTTTAAGTGCCAATATAAATCAACATTAGTATCACCTCTAACATAAAAACTAGAGAACAACACCAATTTTATTAAAAATAATAGTAGGAGAACAATATAACTATTATTCTAAAGGGGGAGAGAGTAGCTGGTGTACTTTATAGAAAAAATCAACCCACAACTTAACTGATTAATTACTCACCTAATTAATAGTTTTGGACTTTAGGCCAATGATTTGTTATTGAACTTTCATCAAAATATGGCACTAACAAAAAATAATCAACTACGCTTAATTATATGCTTAATTGTGTCAAATATTACTGTAATTTAAAATTTTAATTGTTTTATTGTTTACTTGTTATATATTTTTTATTTAAAACTTGGACAAGGTAGGTACTAATTTTTTTAATCATAAATCGTATAAATAAGAAAATAAATTATTATTAGTAAGTTCAATTTTTTAGATAAATAGTTTACTTTGATTTCTAAAATTAAAAATCGCAAACTGCTATTTTATAATTTGGAATAAAAACCACACTAAATCAAACTAAAATCCTACAACACATAGAGGGAGAAGCTTTTTCTTTTAAGAGAATAAATTTGCTTTTCTTTTTTATTTCTTCAATACTTACTATCAATATTAATATTGGTAATTATTATTATTTTTTAGACATGGTTAGAGAGTTTTAAGATTATTTTATTGCTTTTGTTAATTAAGGGCTTGAGCTAACAATTTGGATCCTTAGAAAATTGCAGGGATGAAAGTAAAACTTAAGGGGCTAAATGTGAGACCCGCAACATATGTCCTCAAACAAACCATACACATGCTCAAATTATGTAATCCATAATAGCATGAATACATATAGATAGATGTCATGCACATTCATTAATCAAAAATATATCACTTACATTCAAGAAAGTGAAACAATTAACAAAGTATATGCATAATAATTATAGGATATGTTCTGTATATGTGTTAGCCTAACATTTCTGCATATTTCTTTCTTATGGGAACATCTTGACCTTGCTAGATATGAGAGTGAATAACTCTTACCATACAATTCCAAATTACTTGATTCTTTTTTATATAAACTAGACATATAAAGTTATAATATGTCCAAAATTCAGCTCAATACAAGGTCTGGATAATTAACAGTGAAATTTTGAATTCAAACATGTGTCCTGCACAAGTACAGTGTGAGCAGATCTAGTTTCGTCTAAAATTTCTCAAATTATACAAGTTCAATTACAAAACCCTTTTCCAAAAACTTAGTTAATTCATAAATTAACAACTTTTATATTTTATACTTTATTTAATTCAGCCTCTAAGGTCCTCATATTAACTGGGTAAAATTGGACTACCTGCAGACAAAGCAAGCAGAACTAGTCCCACTCTAAGTACGATTTCTTATTACACGCATATTATTTCACAAAACTATTTCATAGGGTTTTAGATAACATATAAAGGAACAAAACTCATGTTTATCACTTTGTCTAAATCAGTCTCTAACATCCTCAAAATAATTATTCAACATCAGGTAGTCTGCTGGAACAGTTATCCGAACCAGTCCCAAATAAACATCCAAAGAGTTTCACCTATTTACAATGCACAAACACAACATGCTTCTTGAATAATAATTCACACATATAACATAGATTTACTCATTCGTATCACAACATATTCCAAACATATACACCACATATACCAAATATACATACAAGGTATACCACTTACTCATACATATCATAACCATATTAATTAATAATCATATCTCATCTTATGAATTCAAAACTCATAGATTCATATCAATTAATCACATATCGTCATTAAACCAAAGCTTATCATTTCTCATGAAACCATAACTCATTCTTTTATATCACAACATCAAAGTTTGGTATCCGGCTGGAACCACCTCACATGTGCATTTCTCACAAGTGGTCACATAGTGAGACTATTTGCCCAGCTTAGTCCCGATCTCACATTCTCACATCCTCACATATAATTTATCGGGTAGCTATACGCCCGGCTCAGCTTGCCCATCTCACATTTCATCTTTTTCTTATGTGACCACTACTGAAACTATCTGTCTGGCTCAATTCCAGATTTCATAATCAGTGAAGGCTATCTGCCCGGCTCAGCCCACTATCACACATATTCCTCACAATAATTCAATCATTTCTCATTCTTATACACATCACATTTCAATAGCCATATTTCACTTCACATCATATAAATCACAATTCAACATTTTAATATCCATATTGCACTTCTTACTATATTTAATCATAATTCAACAATATCAAAATCTGTGTATATATATCACATTTCACACATCACATAACTTGCTCAATTCTTTCATGGTAATACATCTCTCATAATTTCTCATCATCATTCAATCAATCCATGTAGGCATGCACAATTCACATTCAATAATCATGCCTCACTTCACATCACATTCAATCAATCCACCATTCATCATTTCACAATCTATATAGTTCATTTTCATACAACATTCAATCACAATTCAACATCTTCACACTATATATATGTGTATATCATTTCAAACCACATCATATAATTAGCCTCATTTGTTCATAGCACATAATTCTTTTATTCAAGAGATTTAATATATATATATATATATATATATATATATATATATACATTATATTAATAATTACTTACACCAAGTACTTCAACTCCTTCAAAAGCAAAGATCCTCTAATAAGTAATGTCTCTAATATCCTTATCAATTCCTACACATAATTTATACATCAATTCACATAGCCACATGACATTTGCACTCAGATGTAACTAGGTGCACTTCCAAGCTCAAGGTTCAGTGTATCCAAATAATTCACACACATGTCCAAAAATTATGAAAATATTATTAAAACTAGATATATGAGCTACTTCCAATTTCAACTAGAATTACTCAATTTGGATGTGTGTGGAATTAATTATGGATTTTTGAGAAAAACTGGGTAAAACAGAGCTGACAGGTTAAGTACGAAAATGTCAAGTTGTGCCAGTCAGTCTAAACGGCAAAATTATCTATGGCACAACACAAAAGTTGTAGGGGACTCTCTAAAGTTTTCAGAGAATTAAACTTTACTTAAATAAGAGGTCTATAACTCAAGATATGGCCAAAATAATAAGACTGATGCAACACCTAAAACAGAACATGAATTCAACTTACAAAACCTAACTCAAATAACCAAATTAAATGTAAGACTTACCAATTTGATGCTCAAATGGCTAATTGATCTTGTTAAGCTCCCTAAAATCTTTGTTAGATGTGTAAAGAATTTTTAAAATCTCTTAAGCCTCTCAATATCACACTTCTTCTTCTTCTCTACAAAATTTTCTACACTCTTCCTAACACAAATACACACATACACATATATACACTTACACCAATAGAAAACATCCATTTGCCCCCCTAAAGTCTCTTCTCCATAATTGCTAATTTATCTCTACAAATATAATAATACTAATACTCTTATCTAATAATATAAATATCACCACAAAATCTCTTCTCCCCCTTAATAAAATAGAATTATTACACAATAATCTAAAACTTTCTATTGTGACAAATAACTCCAAAATTTTCTTAATAAATATACCCCTCTCTATTCATATGCACATATCCATACTTAAAAATAAACCATAACTCTACTCTATATGTCATGAAAATAATATGCATTAACAGTACTTTTAAAATACGGGTGTTACACCAAATGATAAAATAATGCTAACTTTAGGTGCTTAAGATGGTAAGTATTCTAGAGTCAGGGCAACCAATTATATTATCACACATAAAGTAAAGGGAAAATTGTATTTTTGATGTCTCAACTTTTTAATTTTTGCTATTTTGGTGTCTCACCTTTATTTTTTTTTCAAATTTAGTTTCTCAACTTCAGAATTTGTAGTCAATGTAGTACTTTTAGCCAAAAGCACCATGTCGAAGTGCTGACTATGCAGTATTGGGGCCCACTTTATATTTCTTTAGTTGCCACACCAACAAATGGCAAATTAAAAAGATAAAACTAACCCTAAAGCATTTCATTATAATATTGTTCTTATCCATATCATTTTCTAGGGATTTTAGAAAGAAAAAGTTATAGAGAAAAGTAAGAAGAGATTGTTGTTCTTCTTAATCTTCAATCGTGACTCCATTAAAGCAAAGTGTGACAATAAAGAATATCATGGACGAATTCCAATCCAAGAAGAATGTTTTAGAGCTATGAAGATCAATCATGCAATCGATCTTTTCACACAACTAGAAAATAAAGATTTAGCGACGAATTTTTTTGACGAATTTTTTCATTACCGACGGATTGCCGACGGATTCAAATCTATTGGCAAAATGCTTGTCGCTAATTATTACCGACGGATTTTCAAAATCCATCCATCGGTAAATTAGCGACGGAATTACCGATGGATTCAATTCCGTCGGTAATTCCCGACGGTAATTCCGTTAGTAATTTTGGCCTTTTATTTTTATTTTATTTTTATTTTTTTTTAAATAATAGTTGTATAATTATTTATTAGATTTTTGATATGATTATGACTGTTGTAAATTGCATAAACATTCATTATAATTTAAATAGAAATTATAATCGTATTAAAAAAATATAAATAAATATATTTGAAACACAAAATAACATGATAATAAAATAATAATATAGGAATATACATACAATTTATCAATTATTTCAAAAATGTGTTACATAAACAGTGTGAAAACCTACTGATCCACTAAATCTATAGTATAATCTGGACCAAGATCACCCTCAGCATCCGAAGGAGCTGTGTGTGAAGGTGGAGAAGGAGATGAGCGTAAAGGTACAAGAGGTCGCATACCAGAAGAATATGCCCACCTCATCAAAGTCTCTAGCTCGTGCCGGAATGCGCTAATCTGCTCGTCATACTCACGGTGAAGCTCAGATCGAACAACCTCTAATCTACTTTGCACAGACCGCTCAACCGCATCATCAAAAGTGGCCTAAGAAGGAAACAAGTCCTGCATCGAGGATGTCATACCAGTAGTGCGAGAACTGCTCGTATAGTATGTCGACACTGAAGATCCAACACCGTAGAGTCGTTGTTTTTGTACTCCTTCAGTTGCTTGAAGGAAAATTTGGTTCTCATCAACTTCAGGTGCCTCTCCTCCCTCTTCTGCTGGTTGCGAAGCGGCAGCCATCATCTCTTCGAAATGCGCCTAAATTAAATGACAAAAATTAAATACATTATCATCTCATGTGATATGTACAAAAACTACTTACACATGTACATTATTTATTTGTGGCCACTGAATATAATACAATACCCAATGAAAATATTTTCATACTTATATTAACTATCTCTGATCTTTTATCAATAAATTTGCTTCTATCTGACTTGTTGGTGTGGGTGGCCTTGAACAATTTATGTGCGCTTGATCACACTCTATCCAACTCAGTCTACATATTATTTACGGTTTTAACAAATGAATAATATATTATATTATTATAAATAAAAATGAAAAATATAATGAAATAATTAATATTAATACATTAATATAGTTCACAATGACATGCATTATCAAACAATAATTAATTAGCTATTTATTGCATATAATTTTTGACATTGAATATTTCGTACGTACCATAGCTCGCTCATGGTCACGCATAGATCTAGAC
>CATIWO010220547.1:0-16808 GCA_949673435.1 Macaranga tanarius
TACTATTATTATTACTATTACTATTATTATTACTATTACTATTATTATTATTACTATTATTATTATTATTATTATTATTATTATTATTATTATTATTATTATTACTATTACTATTATTATTACTATTATTATTATTATTATTATTATTATTATTACTATTACTATTATTATTATTATTATTATTATTACTATTATTATTACTATTATTATTAGTATTATTATTACTATTATTATTATTATTATTATCAGTGTTGTTGTTTTGGTTGTTATTATACTAGTGTACACACAAATTTCTTGTATAAAAATTAAACAAAAAACTTTGAAGAACAAATGAGAATTTTATTGAATTTCAAAAAGTGGGGTACAATCTCTAATAGAAATTCTTGTTACAAATTTTGAATCATTTGATTTGAACCTCGCAATAACCACGCACTTCAAGAATTTTGTAACTTGATCTTGAAATAATTATGAAGTTGATGAAGAGTTTTGATGAAAAACAACTTAATGATCTTATAGAATTTGAAAAATATCTTGATAATTTTTCAGAGAATTTGTACGAAGAACACCTTGGTGATAAATTTGAATAAAAAATACCTTAATGATCTTGTAGAGAATTTGAGTTATGATCTTGGTAGAGCTTCAATGCTTATGTTGTTGATGATTTGGAACATGGGAGGCACTTCTATTTATAGGCATTTATAGAGGTGGTATAAATGTTATTAAATTGCATAACTCTAGTGGTAGGATTAGTTTAAACTACCTTTGATGTAATTTGATTAGTTCAATTACATCATTATTTAAATAAATAATAATTTTAATTATTATCTATTTATCATTATCTTAATGACATTTTTGAAATAATTTGATTGGTTATTAAAATATGATAAAAAACTAAAATATTTGATTAGTCCAAAATCTTTAAAAATTTATTAGACTAAAATATTTAATTAGCCTAATTAAATTATTTAATCGACCAAAAATATTTTATTGGTCTAAAAATAATTTATGAAAATTTATGTGTCTACAAATGCCCCCTCGAGACTTGTTCACATAATTTGAAGAAGTGGACATGTCTCGAAAAATTTAAAGAGTATTGTAGAAATCTAATTTTGTACCTTAGAAAATATTTAATATTTGAAAATAATTTCATTGGCATTTAAAAAAAATTAACAATTTTAATTCAAAAGATATTAGGATTTAAATTTTTTTTTTATCCTAATATAATTTGAACTTAATTTTTTTGAATTCAAATTTAATTTGGATTTGATAAATTTGTAATCCCAAAATAGTTTTAACTTGAAAAATTTAATCGTAATAGGTTTAAATTTTTTTATCCTAATATGATTTGGATTTGAATATTTTAACTCAAGTTTGATCAAATTAGAGAAATATTTTAACCCTAATATAACTTGAACTTGAAGAAAACTTAATCAAAATAGGATTTAAAAACTTTAATCCTAATATAATATGGATTTAGAGATTTTAATTTCTATATAAAGGCATCTTAATGCCTTGCCAAGATATACAAAGAAATTGAGATTTCTTACCATGCTCAAGTCTTGTAAAACTCAAGGATTGAATTGATTTTTCTCTCTCTTTTTTTTTTGCCATATTCTCTCCATTAGCACTTCATATTATCATGTAAAATTTGCAATATAAGCCCTTTTTATGAAGTCCTTTTTTTACTTGTGCTTGCAAATTCTTTTTCATGAAAATTCATGCAACAATTTCAAGTATAATTTCAACATTAATTGAGTTCTAATTCTGACTGATGTTTCGCAAGCGCACGGACCGCTCAAGTAATATAATGATAAGTAGAGTATCATTTCCATGAGGATGTTGTTGAGTACTATTTCAATTAGTTAATTATTTGTTTAAACAAATTAAATAATTTGAATTTAACCTAAACCTCAAAATTGGTAAACCCTAAAATTAAACTAAATATAAACGAGATCAAAACAATGCTAATAACACTTAACCAATGAATGAATACATGTACTAGAACTTCACCTTTCACTTAGTTCATATAGTATCTCATTAATAATTCACTTTAACCTAAGCTCAAATCATGCATAATATGCTCATCAACTAATGTACTTATAATTTAGTTTAATTAACTCAATTGTTATCCACTACTTCTGGACTCCCGTCTCACTAAGTATAATCTAACAAATCCTCAACTAAATATAAGTTCAATGATGGATCATACAATATTGATAATTAAAAGGTCCCCCAACTAAATTAATATTAATAGATTTTAATCTAGATCCTAAGTATTAATCATCTCCCGGTCTCATAACACTTATATGAATATTCAACATAAATAATCAAGCACAAAGCATGCATTACCTTTCGATCTCAGCACACTTTAACCTTAACCTATAGTTTAACATGATTAAGCACAAGAATAAAACCCATATATAAGAAATCAACTTAGATTAGAACAAAAAGTAACAGTTATTACATCCCTAAGCTACTTAAATCCATCATAGTACATAATGAAAATTTAGCCTAAGAATGACATGTTCACAAAAATAAAACTCATGAACATTCATACAAACAATTTAAAGAAATAAAAAGAAGAATACCCCCTAATCTCTGCCCCTTTAACTCCTTCAATGTTAAATGCCATGAGCATTCCTTTGCACGAATGATGAAAGCACACAAATAATGTTTTTGAATAAAGAATGATGAATGAATAATGTTATTGATATTAATTCCATGTCCTAGGGTCCCTTTATATAGGCATAAATTCATTCTTGGCTGAATTGGAAGTGGATTTGGTTTTTATAAGTTAAATGCTAGTCGAATTAGGATTACTTCATATTGCTATGCACATAAGCTACTTTGCATGAGAATTTAGCCTTTATAAATAAATGTGTTGGCTATAGGTGTCTTCATCCTTTGAGTTAGCTTTTTGTAGCATTTTAAATCACCGCAATTCGAGTTGTGTAAAGAAAGTTATGCCTAAAATACTGCAACATGCTATATCGGGTACCAAAGCAGAAATAGCGTAACGGCCATGAGGGTATATATAACGGCCGTTACACCTTTTTTTCCATAAAACACTCAATCCCAACACTCCGTAACGGCCATTACACTTAAGGTAACAACCATTATGCCCTCCTTGAAGCTTTTCCTTGTGAATTTAGGCTTTGTTTTGCTCCTAATTGCTTCTTATTTGAACCTTAAGTCTTTAAACCTTTGCAAAATTAAACATGGAAAAACACCTTAAATGCATATATAACTTACATAAAAATACATTTAAACATAATAATCAAAACTCAAACTAATCCTGATCCTATATACATTATGCAAAACCTAATAAAATATTAAGAAAGACCCTAAATCTATACATGAAATGCAAATTCACTACCTAAACCCTAAACTATCATAATTTAGTCATTATTAATCAACTAATCACACTATAACAAGTAAAACTAGTCAAATATTAACTCAAAATAAGCATAAAATATGGAATTATTAACTCCCCTAAACTTAGACTTTTGCTTGACCACAAGTAAAGACTTCATGAAAACCATAATTCATGCATATTAAGGAATTTAATAAAATATAACCATATTTAAATATTCTTAGTACATACTTAACATGGCTTAATATGGCTCTTATGCATTAAAGCCAAAAATTAAAAATAAGCAAATGATAGTAATTTTCAATGGAGTTAATAAAAAGCATATAAAATAATACTCATAGATCATAGACAAATTCAAATAATTTTAAATGTTAAAAATCCTTTAACCCTTAAGAATGATAAGTACCTAATTAATTTAAGCACAACTAAGGGCAGTTTCTTAAGGAGGTCAATATAAATAACTCAATTAAGAGCACCTCACTTAAGAACCTCTAGTTTACTTATACTTAGGTTATTTTGGGTGTAGAGCATTGGCATGGGTGGCCAACCTATAACTTACATGCAACTACAAGCATTGGAGTAGAAAAAATACAATTTACTTATACATAACATGCCCCATTCTTTTAGATATTTGATGAGTGCATTTTACACTCCATCTTATCTTATTAATCAATACTTAGATTAGTGAGTGCGTTTTACTCTCAATCTTACTATTATTAGTTAGTTTCTAATATAACTCATAGAATTAAAAAGCAATTCTAACAATTAAAATCACTTAACTAAGATAAATTCTTTATGATATAGTACTTTATACACCTTTCACTCACTCACAAGAAAAATACATTATAAGTTTCATCAAACTCAAATGCTCAGTTTCAACTTTTAACTTCAATATATAAGAACTAAATTAAGCCATAATTATACTAAGAAAACTCAATATAATATACACAACTTATAAGGTTGATGAATTGTAAAAATACATCATGTGGGGAAAATTGGAGTTAAATTTTAAAAAGTTTTAAGTTTTATAGCATAATTATGTTATTAACCTAAACCTAATAACCTAAACAACTTAGAGATGTATTAATAAATTGAAAATTTCTTGCAAAATAGCTAATTCAAAACTAAATTAAACTAGACTAAGCAAAAATAAAGACCAAAATAAGAAAAATAACTAAAGAAAAAGGATAAAAAATACTCCCCCTGTAACACTTGTATCTTAGATGCACTGTTCATGCATTATACTTTCATGTTATATAAAGTTTAGTTATGGATTAGATTTAAGTTTGGGTATGTGTATGTGGGTAGAGATGGACCTAATTGTAAGGTAAGCGTGGATTGATTTGTCACAATAGGAAGTTATGGAGTATTGTGTAATTATCCAAGTTCATTAAGGGGGTAGAGAGATATTTTGGTGATATTTATGTATATTTTATTAAGAGATATTGTAGAGATAATTGTTGTTAATTATCTAACTACTTATTATTTTATTCTTTGTTATGATTATAGTATTTAATTAAAGGGACACTTCTTACCCAAATGGAGCATTTTGATTGGTGTAGGTTTATTGTGAGTGTGGGTGTGTATACATTTAGTTGTGTAGAGAATTTTGAGAGGAAGAGAAGAAGAGAGAGTTTTGATAGCTTTAGGAGATTTTAAAAATTCTCTACTCATCTAGCAAGGATTTTGGGGAGCTTTAGAAGATTTATAAGTTGTTTATGCATCAATTAGGTAAGCCATATATTTATTTTTGATTAATTGAAGTTAGGTTTTTATGTTGAAATTCGGGTTCTATTTTTCATATGCATCAGTCTTAGTATTTTAATCATATCTTGAGTTGTAGAACTCTGATTTGAGCAAGTTTAGATGCTCTGGAAACTTCAGAGAGTCCCTTACAGCTTTTATATTTTGAGCTTGAGCTGATTTTGCTGTTAAAGTTAACTGACATGGCTTGACATTTTCTTGCTTCTGTTGTCACCTCTGTTTTATCCAATTTTAATAAAAAAATCCATAATTAATTCCATACATGTCTGATTTGAGTAATTTCATTTGAAATTGGAAGTAGATTATACGTCTAGATTTAGTATTATTTTCATGATTTTTGGACATGTGTGTGAATTATTTGGATATATTGAACCTTGGGCATCAAGTTGCATTTAGTTGAGTTAGGTTATGTAGTATTGATGTGTAGTTATGTGTAGGAGTGGACAAGGATAGAGAAGATACTAATTACTAGGAGAGCTTTGCTTTTGAAGGAGTTGAAGCTTGTTGGTAAGTAATTATTAACATAATGGTTACATGTAGTGATTTTCAAGTAACTAAAGTTATTTAACCATATTGATTTGTGTATAACATATAAGTAGCAGGAATGATGAGTATATATATATATATAATTGTGAGACTATTGAATGGTCAATTGAGCTTGTATAGTGATAGATTGTGAATATTGACACCTATGAGTGCAAGCCACTTGATGTTGTATGAATTGATATGCATTACTTGTGAGAAAGGTGAATTGTGATTCACTATGAGAAATGGAAATGATGAAAAATGAAAAAGGGATGTTGAATTATGAAGATATAATTGTACATATGCATTTTGATATGTTGTGAGAATGATTGAAATATATGCATATGGCATGATGTGAGAAATGTGGGGATGTGAGGAAAACATGTGAGTGTGGAGACTGAGCTGGGCAGAGAGCCTCCACGATCTGAGAGTAAGCTGGGTAAAAAGTTTCAGATGTGGCCATTCATGTGATATATATATATGTGTAAGATCTGAGATTGAGCTGGGTAGAGAGTCTCAGGAATGGCCACGGGTACAAAAATAAAAATAAAAATATGAAAAAGAAAAGAAAAGAAAAGAAAAGAAAAAAAGAAGAAAAGAAAAAGTGAGCTTTGTGTGAAATGTGTATGACGTGTGTTGAGAACTTCGGCCGGATCACTAACAAGCATAAACATTCATACATTGCATTATGATATGAATTAATATGTTGTTGAATGTGGATTTGGTGTAAAGTATGAATGTGATGATTATGGTGGGGTGTAGATATTGAGCATATACACCTATATATATTTATGTTAGCAATTGTTAGATTGCTATTGATGTTATGAGTTTTATGAATATATTATGGATTGTTGTGTGATTATACACACTCATTTATATGTGTATTATCTATCAGGGGTATGATATTGATGATGTGTGTTTAAGATTGGATGTGTGTTACTTGATATTGTGTAAGAATGGTATTTCAGGTTGAAACACGGGTCGAAACACGCGCGTATCTTAGACTATGTGATTTTAACATAGGCGTGTCAAATAAGTGATTCAGGCTGCGAGCAGACACTAGTGCTCGCTAGCAGGGCTGCCTGTGAGTAGGCACTAGCACTCTCCAGCCATGAGGTCTGCGAGCAGATACTGGCGCTCGCCAGTTCTTACTGTGATAGAGACACAGCCGTAATTCTGGCCGTGTCCCGACGGAGGTTTTGAATCAGTAGACTATAAGTGTTGAGACACAACCGTGTAGTTCACTTTCAGATGTCTTATTATATTTTCCTTAATTAGTTCTTGAGAAGAACTATATGTATGCTTGTCTTAATAATAATTGTTTATTGAGTCGCAAGCTCATTCCTTTGCAATTGTGGTTTTCAGGCTTTGATAGATAGCCTAGCTTGAGGCTTGTTGATTGAAAGCTTGAGGTGAGTTTAGTCGTGAGCTCAGGTGGGCCAAAAAGGCAGGTTTGGTATCGACATCTCCATTCACATGAACATTGATCATTTTGGTATTAGGATATGTTGTATTAAATCATGAATCTATTTTGATATAAAGTTATGAATGTACTAAATGTATAATGTATATATAATAAGAGTTTTGTATAGAAATGCATATTAATTATCAAAAAAAATTTCTTATGCGACATGGTTGTTTATTGTTTGGAAACTTGTATGTAGTACCTAGATAGTGTTACATTAAGTGGTATTAGAGTAGGGATTAGATTTCCTCAGGACAATAAAGTGTGATGCATACATGACATAGCATGCATAAGTATTAGAAAATATGTATTTGATGTGCATTGCATATCTTAGAATAGATGAACACTAAGTGCCTCATGTTAACCCCGAAGAGTCGTCTCAATTAGTCCATTGGCAACACATGTGCATGCCTTAGGAGAGTCAGAACAATCTTAACCCCAAACCCCTCCACTAGCTGTATATCCTTTTATGCAAAAGTTTGTACAGATGATGAGGACCATAGTCATAGACCAATGGATAACACTATGGATGAGGTTTATGAGAAAAATAAGGAAGTAGGGTTCAATTAATTTCCATGGCACTACAGGTCCTATAATTGTAGGGACTTGGCTGAAAAGGACATAGGGGGTTTTTAATTTGATGAATCCACACCAGAAGAAAAAATTGATTATGCAGTATCACTGTTATAAGGAGATGTTTATACGTGGTGAGAAACTATTTCAGGGAATGATATTCAACCTCCTGTTTTAATATGGGCTGATTTTCTTCGTGAGTGCACTAATAACTACATCTCAGAAGCATACAAAGATAGTAAAAGAAGGGAATTTTTTATTTGAAATAAGAGATGATGACAGTAGCAGATTATAAAGTAAAAATTAAGCAGTTATTCCATTAAGCTTTATCTCTAGTAGCTAATGATAGAGATAAATACTGAATGTTTGAAGAGAGACTAAAATATGAAATCAGAAATAGGATCACACCTACAGAATTTGAGAGTTACACTAAGTTGAAAGCAGCTGCAATTAGAGCCGAAAGACTAGCAAAAGAAGGAATTGAACAAAGAGCAAAAAGGGGACTAAGTGAATTTGTAGGAGATTTTAGTAGAAAACAAGATAGACGAGGAGGATATATACCATCACAGGTTAACTCTTGGGATAGTTATTCTAATTTCAGAGGAAGGGAATTTGGAGTTCCATCTTATTCAAGCAGAGTTATGA
The DNA here is from genome assembly GCA_949673435.1 of Macaranga tanarius. Taxonomy (NCBI): domain Eukaryota; kingdom Viridiplantae; phylum Streptophyta; class Magnoliopsida; order Malpighiales; family Euphorbiaceae; genus Macaranga; species Macaranga tanarius. Next base: position 8,346 of record CATIWO010220547.1, read on the forward strand.
GTATATTAGAAAGTCAGAGTTTTAGACCTCAGGGTAGGTTGGAGTGTTTGCTATGACTAAACAAGAAGCTATTGATGCCTTAGAAGTTGTCATTGGTAAAATTCTTGTCTATGATCTAGAAGCTTAAGTTTTAATTGATCCTAGCTCTACACATTCATTTATATCATAGAACATGGCATCTTAATTTTGTAATAAACATGAACCATTAGATTTTGACTTACATGTGGGTACTTTCTTAGAAGAAATAATGGTTGTAAATAGTGTATGTCGTGACTGTTTGAGTTGCATTGATAAGGTAGAGTTGAGAGCTATTTATTGTTGTTGCCACACCATGAATTTGATATGATATTGGGTATGGATTGGTTGACTAAACATTATGCCATAGTAAATTATTTCATTAAAGAGGTTATTTTAGAATCTTTGAATCAATCGAGGGTTATGATTATAGAGGAAAGATAAATTGTGTCTGCATATTTAATTGATACTATGAACGCTTTTTGAATGGTTAAGCAGTTATGAAGCATATCTAGTACACGTGATAGATACCAGAATTACAATCAATACAATTGAAAATATCCTAGTGGTAAATGAATTTCCAGATGTGTTCTAGATGATTTACCGGGTTTGCCACTTGATAGAGAAGTAGAATTCACAATTGAACTTATTCCAGAAGTAGCACCAATATCCATTTCACGTGATAGGATGGCACCAATTGAATTAAAAAAGTTGAAAACTCAATTGCAGGAACTATTTGATAAGGGATTTATGTGTCTCAGTGTGTTGCCTTGGGGTGCTTTAGTGTTATTCATGAATAAGAATGGGATAATGGGATTGTGTATCGATTATAGGTAGTTGAACGGGTCACCACGAAGAATAAAAATCCTTTGCCAGAATAGATGATTTGTTGATCAATTATAGGGGGCTTAGGTGTTTTCCAAGATTGATTTGAAATCAGGCTACTATCGGTTTAACATTTTAGATCCAGATGTACCGAAGACTGCTTTTCGAACTAGATATGGACACTATGAATTTTTAGTGATGCCGTTTGGTTTAACTAATAGACTAGCTGCATTTATGGCTCTCATGAACAATGTGTTTCAGCCCTACTTAGACAAATTTGTGATTTTTTTTATTGCTGAAATACTTGTATATTCAAGAAACATGAACAACATTTAAAAACTGTGCTGCAAACTTTGAAGGAAAAACAATTATATGCTAAATTAAGTAAATATAAGTTTTGGCTAGATCATGTGGTATTTTAAGACAGAGAAAGATAGAAATAGTGATTAAAAAAGAGATTTGTGCATGCTAGTTAATTTCAGTTGTAATTGTAACACCTGTGATTGAAGATGGGTGAGAAGATTATTTAGATGATATTGAGACTCAATGAAAGTTGATTCAAAGGTAATAGGTGAACTTGTAATTGAAGAATTTTCTAATTTATGACTAAAAAGGATTATGAGATTATTCTTAGAAGCAGATTTTGAATTTAAACTACTTCAAGGGTGGTATTTAAAATTGATTGTACCATACATAATAATGTCAATAGAGTTAAAGAATTTTAAAAGGGCAAATTGGTAGAGTGAGTCATCCACTAAGAGGTATGTTAATTTAGCTTAATAAAGAAGATGATAATGTGTGGTTATGTGTTGATGATGGGTAAATGAAAACTATGTTTGTTTGGTTTCAACCTCGATTATTTTTTTATATGGTCTGAGATGGACATAAAAATTATTTAGACAATATTGAAGAATCGATGAAGACTAGTTCAAATGTGATGGATGTATTTATAATTAGAGAATTTCTTAATTCATTTCGATATGAAACACCTGAATTACTATTGCACTGAAGAGTAGAATTGAAATAGAATTGTCAGACTGAATAATTCTTCATAAGGGGCATCGATTTAGTCTATAAGAGAAAAAGATGCAGGCAATTGAATAGTAACCCAATAAAAGATGATTATCCACAATTGAGAGATGCTATAGTGTTTTTGAAGATAGACTCGAGACTGAGATATTGGCAACTTCGAGTGATGGAACATTTTGTTTCCAAAATAGTATTCGAAGTTGGAAATGGATGGTATAAATTTTTGATTATATTATTGGGATTGATTGGTACACCAATTGCATTTATATCACTAATGAACAAGACTTTTTGATAGTATTTGAATCAGTTGTGATTGTCTTTATTGTTAATATTTTATTTATTTATCAAGCAGAGAAGAACATGAAAAATATTTCTGAACAGCCTTGTGGACAATGGTATATTAAACTTAGCAAATATGAGATTAGAATGGCAGAAAATATTTTTCTTGGTACATAATTATGAAGGAAATGAATCAAAGCTTACCAATGAAGTTTTGAAAAGATAGAAGAAGCATATACTAATTCTCTTATCCTTGTTATATCAATTAAAAATGGAGGTTTAATGGGTTTTATTAGGAATTCAAGATAAGAAACGGAATATGTGTAACAGTGCGATATGATGATAATAAATTGCATATTGTATAGTTTTAATTTTATGAGAAGAAATACTTGATTTATGATTCAAGGTTATTATTATTGTTCATGTTTTAATAAAGAATTGAATATAATGAATATGAAGGAATTATATTTGATACTTATGAAGAATCAAAGGTTGAAGCACATTATTCTTTAGAAGTATTCAGTGAGAATTATTGGCAAAATTCTTTCTAGTAATAGCTATCACTAAAGAGAAGCCACAAGAAGATTATGACATGAAATTAGAATATCCAATTATTACAGGGAAGTTGCTTTTACTAACAGTGTTAAGTGAAAAGGATGAAAGAAAATGTCGAGTATTGAAATATGTTATTACAGAAAAATTGGATCCACCATCCTCCGAAAGAAGCTACGTGGGAAGTAGAAGTACAAATGAGGCAGAAGTATCCATATTTATTTCCTGAAAGTGGAAGTGGTGAGTAATAAATCTTGAGGACTAAATTTTTATAAGGAGAGGAAAATTGTAACACCTGTGTCTTAGATGTATTGTTCATGCATTATACTTTCATATTATATAGAGTTCAGTTATGGATTAAATTTAAGTTTGGGTATATGTATGTGGGTAGAAATGGACCGATTTATCACAATAGGAAGTTGTGGAGTATTGTGTAATTATCCAAGTTCATTAAGGGAGTAGAGAGATATTTTGGTGATATTTATATATATTTTATTAAGAGATAATTGTTGTTAAATATCTAACTACTTATTTATTTTATTCTTTGTTATGATTATAGTATTTAATTAAGGGGACACTTCTTGCCCAAATGGAGCATTTTGATTGGTGTAAGTTTATTGTGAGTATGGGTGTGTATATGTTTAGTTGTGTAGAGAATTTTGAGAGGAAGAGAAGAATAGAGGGTTTTAATAGTTTTGAGAGATTTTGAGAATTTTTTACTCATCTAGTAAGGATTTTGGAGAGCTTTAAAAGATTTATAAGTTATTTAAGTATCAATTAGGTAAGCCATATATTTATTTTTGGTTAATTGAACATACGTTTTTATGTTGAAATTTGGGTTCTATTTTTCATGTGCATCAGTCTTAGTATTTTGACCATATCTTGAGTTTTAGAGCTCTACTTTGAGTAAAGTTAAATGCTCTAGAAACGTCAGAGAGTCTCCTACAACTTTTATGTTTTGATCTTGAGCTGATTTTACCGTTAAGATTGACTGGCAGGGCTTGACATTTTCTTGCTTCTGCTGTCACCTCTATTTTGTCCAATTTTGATCAAAAATCCATAATTAATTCCATACATGTCTGATTTGATTAATTCCAATTAGAATTAGAAGTAGACTTATATGTCTAGCTTTATTATTATTTTCATAATTTTTAGACATATGTGTGAATTATTTGGATATATTGAACCTTAGGCATTAAGTTGTATTTAGTTGAGTTAGATGCAAGAGTCAAGCTTATTATGTAGTATTGATGTGTAGTTATGTGTAGGAGTGGACAAGGATAGAGGAGATACCAATTACTAGGAGAGCTTTGCTTTTGAAGGAGTTGAAGCTTGTTGGTAAGTAATTATTAACATAATGCTTACATGTAGTGATTTTCAAGTAACTAAAGTTATTTAACCATATTGATATATGTATGCCATGTAAGTGGCAGGAATGATGAGTATATGTATATATGAATATGTTGTTGTGAGAAAGCATGATGAATATATATATATATATATTGAGAAAGCATGATGAATATATATATATATATGGTTGTGAGACCATTGAATGGTCAATTGAGCTTGTGTAGTGATGGATTGTGAATATTGGCACCTATGAGTGCAAGTCACTTGATGTGGTATGAATTGATATGCATTACTTGTGAGAAAGGTGAATTGTGATTCACTATGAGAAATGGAAATAATGAAAAATGAAAAAAGGATGTTTAATTATGATGATAGAATTGTACATATGCATTTTGATATGTTGTGAGAATGATTGAAATTTATGCATATGGCATGATGTGAAGAATGTGAGGATGTGAGGAAAATGTGTGAGTGTAGAGACTAAGCTGTGTAGAGAGCCTCCACGATATGAGACTGAGCTAGGCAGAGAGTCTAAGATGTGGCCATTCATGTGATATATATATACGTGTGAGATCTGAGACTGAGCTGGGTAAAGAGTCTTAGGAATGGCCATGGGTATAAAAATAAAAATAAAAATATGAAAAAGAAAAGAAAAAGAAAAAGAAAAAGTGAGCTTTGTGTGAAACGTGTGTGAAGTGTGTTGAGAACTCCGGTCGGATCACTAACAAGCATAAACATTCATATATTGCATTGTGATATGAATTAATATATTGTTGAATGTAGATTTAGTGTAAAGTATGAATGTGATGATTATGGTGGGGTGTAGATATTGAGCACATACACCTATATACGTTTATGTTAGCAATTGTTAGATTGCTATTAATGTTATGAGTTTTGTGAATATATTGTGGATTATTATGTGATTATACACACTCATTTATATGTGCATTATCTATCAGGGGTGTGATATTGATGATGTGTGTTTAAGATTGGATGTGTGTTACTTGATATTGTGTAAGAACGGTATTTTAGGTTGAAACACGGGTCAAGACACGGGCATGTCTCAGACCATATGATTTTGACACGGGCATGTCAAACAAATGATTCAGGATGCGAACAGACATTAGTGTCTGGTAACAGGTGGGTCAAATAAATGATTCAGGGTTGCCTGTTAGTAGGAACTGGCGCTTGCCAGTATCCTAGCACTTTCCAGCCATGAGGTCTGTGAGTAGACACTGGCGCTCGCCAGTTCTTGCTGTGATAGAGACACAACCGTATTTCCAGCCGTGTCCCAATGGAGGTTTTGAATCAGTAGACTACACGGATTGAGACACGACCGTGTAGTTTACTTCCAGATGTCTTATTATATTTTCCTTAATTAGTTCTTGAGGAGAACTATATGTATGCTTATCTTAATAATTGCTTATTTAGTCGCAAGCTCATTCCTTTGCAATTGTAGTTTTCAGGCTTTGATAGATAGCCTAGCCTGAGGCTTGTTGATTGAAAGCTTGAGGTGAGTTTAGTCATGAGCTCAGGTGGCTCAAAAAGGTAGGCTTGGTGTTGACGTCTCCATCCATATGAACATTGATCATTTTGGCATTAGGACATTTTGTATTAAATCATGAATCTATTTTGATATAAAGTTATGAATGTACTAAATGTACAATGTATATATAATAAGAGTTTTGTATAAAAATGCATATTAATTATCAGAAAATTTTTTTCATGCCACGTGGTTATTTGTTGTTTGGACACTTGTATGTGGTACCTGGAGTGTGTTACATCCCCACACTTAAATTGAACAATATCTTTAATATTCCTATGTATGTCTACATTAATACTCATTCCTCCTCGATTAACCTACATTAAGAATATGAAATTCAATTAGTGGGATAGTATAAAACTAAAAATTAAAATTAAAACAAACTAAAACTGAATAAGAGGAAGAAAAGTGCTTGGGTTATCTCCCAAGAAGTACTTTGTTTATCATGGTCTTAAGCTAGACCATTGCCAATTCATTGTGACAACTAAGGCATGTGCTCTACATAAGTGCTAGCATCCTTGGTTTTTGGCCTCCACATAGTGCAACTCCTATCCTTTTTGCCCTTAGAAATAACATCCTTTCACCATGTAACAAATAAATTTGAAGGTGGCTTTATTTTAGGATCTTTAATTGATGGTTTGGTTGAACTTCCTCCTCCATCATCTTTAGTTTTAAAATGCACATCCTTAGCTTCAACTTGCTTCATCTTTGCCTTTGTGTGCCTTTTTTCTTTAAGCTTATCATCATCCATAACTTTAATCTTCATGCACATATCTTTATCATAAGGTTTTTGGTAAACATCAAATGATTGGCTTTTCTCTCCGATTTGCAATGTGATGGTACCTTCATGCACATCAAAGATAGCTTTGGCGGTGTAGAGAAAAGGCATGCTAAGTATGAGTGGGTGAGATAATTCTTCTTTAAAGTCTAAGATGACAAAATTTACAGGGAATATAAAGTCACCTACATGCATGCACATCTACATCTTTCACAATACCCACGGGGCTTATAATATACTTGTTCACCAATTGTAAGCTCATGTTAGTTGGACACTCCAAACCTAAACTTTTGAAGGTAGATAAGGACATCAAATTAATTATTGCCCCCGAATCACATAGCGCCTTTGGAATGATCATGCCCCCAATAGCATAAGGAATGTAAAGACTCTTGTGCTTAAGCTTAAGCTTAGGAGAAAGCTTTTTCATAATGATAGCACTACATTCCTCATCTAATGATAGCATCTCTAACTCCTTTAGCTTCCTCTTGTTAGCTAGCAAACCCTTGAGAAACTTAGCTAGTAAAGGCATTTAATCTTGTGCTCCCAATAAAGTTATGTCTATACGTAGTTTCTTGAGCATTGTTAAGAATTTCTTATGAAACCTCTTTTGTTCAGCACTCCATGCTCCTTGAGGAAAGGGTAATGGTGGTTCATATGCCTTAATTCGAGCTTCTATATCTTGGGCTTCCTTAAGCTTTCTTTCTTTTGTCAACTTAGTCTCATATTGAATTATAACTCCTTTTTCTTATGTGGCAATGATTTCTTATGCCATTCAAATTCATCTCCACCTTTCAAAGTGATAGTTCTTACAAACTCTCTTGGATTTGTCTCAGTGTTGCTTATTAAAGCTCCTTGATTTTGTATAGATAATGAGCTCACAATTTGCCCCATTTAGACTTTAAAGTTATAGATAAAGGCGGCATGATTCTTAAATACTTAATGAATATCATTAATTTATTATTTAAACCTTGCCTCTATCTTTTGAATGCGATATTCTTATACAATCATCCTCTTATCCATCATCTATATAAGTTTGTCCATCTTTCTCTCTATTGATAAAGTATTCTATTGAGGTGATGGTTTATGTAAAGCTTAGAAATTTGAATTTCCAAAACCTTATGGGATTTGCGGTCTTGATGGTGCTTGCTCGCCTTGGTTTCTCCATAAAAAATTAGGATAATTCTTCTAAAAAGGGTTGTAAGTGTTGCCATAAGAGTTATCCCTTTCTTGCACATAATTCACAATAGTTCTTAAGATCCCTTCTAAATGAATTAAAACTAGTGTAGACCTAGTTGTGTAATCAATCCTTCGAAAAGACTGTAAAAATAAAAAATAAAAAAACCATATATATAAAAACATGCGTAAGTTAATTTAAAAAAAAATCATCGTATTTTTGAAAGTTTATCTTTGACATAAGTTATTTGTGATATTTTACCAAAATTTTTTCCGACTTTGTGGTGGTTTCATAAGTTTTTTTCCAATTTATGGTGAAAGAAAAGGTAAAATGCAATTATACCAGTCAAACTAGCGGAAATGGTAAGGCACAAAAGTCCCTTGCACCATTCCACCAATTTGATTGGCGGAATTAAAAAATAAAAACCCTTTCCACTAGTCAAACTAGTAGAAGGTGGTTCTTTTTTTTAAAAAAAAAAAAACTATAGAGCTACAAACAACTCTTCTTTTCATTGATACAAGCTTATTCTGCCAGTTTGACTGATGGAATGAGCATATAAAAAAAAATTTGTAAAATCAATTTTTGCTCTATAAAATCTTTCCAACCTTCAATTTGTTTGTATTTCATCTATATAAAATTTTTGCTCTATAAAAATTTTCTTCTCTAAATCATCATCTTCTTTTTCTTATTTTTCAATTTTTTTAATTTTTCTTCATCAGTATTTAAATTTGTAACATCTGTGTCTTTGAACCGGATGAAATTAAGTTAATGATAATTAAGGAATATTTATTTATATTAAATAGATATTAATTGGAGTTAATCATTCTCATTTCGAATGGATGATTAAGGAATTGATTAGATAGTATGAAGTTGATTATGTAGTATTAGATTGGAGTTGTTAAGAGTTAAATTATTATT
>CATIWO010220548.1:0-11476 GCA_949673435.1 Macaranga tanarius
ATTATATATATTTAGTCTAAGATAGTATTCTCAATTGTATTAATAGAAATACATATATTGATATATAATTTTAGTATAAATTATTATTATTATTATCAATATAATGTTTTATATAATTATTATTATTTGAATAATTGCATACGTTAATATATTATATACTAGTAATTGGTCCAACTTATTATTTGTCAAAATCGTTTATTAGGATAATAATTTCATATAAACTATATGTAATAAATTAAATAAATTTACATGTCAGTCATGTAAACTATTAATATAATTCATAATGTAAAATAGTATTATATTAAGTATTAGTACTAATTAAAGATATAATTACATATTTCATTATTTATAATAAAAATATATTTCATTGAATTAACATTTAAATTTAAATTATTAATAAATATTAATTTTATTAAATTAATATGATAATTAATATTTTATTAAATTTATATTTAAATTATTAATAGATATAAATTTTATAATACCTAAACTCATCAAAACTACGTAGTTTTGAAGCGTGAAAAAATAAACTAAACTCGTTACGTAGTTTTGAAGTGTACAAATTAACCCTACACTTAACAAAACTATCCCTAATTCACTATTCTTTTCCTTCAGCCCTAAAAACACAGCCTCTGCTCACTGTCATGCCGCTGCCTCCTCCTTCTCCTGCTCACTGTCCCGAGCCAGGGGTATGCCGTTTCTTTTTTGGATTGATTAAAGTTTTGTTCTTGAGGCATTTGGAGGTTTTGCTTAGGTTTAATTTATGAGGTTTGCAATGTCATTCATACGGATTGTGCATTTTGATTCTTTCTTCAACAAAATACAATGCACTCTGTTGGCTTACAAAGAGCTTGCAATATCCAAAGCTGAGTTATCATTCCATCTTTTGGATTATTCCTGGAGCTAAATCTAACATTTATTTGTTTGTTTGTTTTTTTTTTCTTTTCTAATGTAATGTAGGTCTTAGATGGAGGGGGAAAATTGAACTACTGGTGGATAAGACTGAGAACCTTCATCAACAGGTCAGTGGCAAATTTTCTTTCATTTTGGTATGTGTATCATAGGGCATGTTTGGCTAAACTGTTGCTGGTAGCTGATAGCTGATAGCTGGTAGCTGGTGCTGGTAGCTGATAGCTGGTAGCTGGTAGCTGATTAATGCAAAGTGTTTGGATAATTATTTTCAGCTGTTGTTGTTTATATATTTAAATGACCAATATAGACATATGTATATAAGATATTTAATATTAAAAATAATTTAGTTTTAGGGCAAATAAAATTATATATTATTTATAGTAGAAAATCATTGCCTAGACTAGTGTGGATCATTTTAGTGATTATAATACGTTTTGAATAAATTAATTAATTAATGATTATTGTAATCTTTCATTGATCATAGGTCATTATTTACGCGTGACAATGGAGACCATGGAAATCATTATAGAATTATGATTTAAAAAACAAAGAAGCAAATTGCTAAACTATGATCAAAGAAATAGCGAAAAGATAAAAAAAACAAATAACAATTATGAACACAAAGATTATAAGTAAAGAAAACCCAATAAGAAAAAAAAAACAATAATTATAAACACAAAAATTATAAGTAACAGATAAATAATTAGATTCACCAACCTTGATAATTCAGTATCTTCAAACCAAGATGATGTGAAAATTGAAATAATAAATAATTAAGAATTTCTTTTTGGTGATGGTTGTTTTTTGATTTGCCGTGAGATTATTATTTCTAAACGTTAGTTTAATTAATGAAATAGGGTTTAAAAGAAAACAAGGATAATATTGTAATTATATTTAATTATTAAAAAAAGTAGCGTAGCTGTTCATGAAAAGCTCAAATTTGGAGCCGATACGAACTGTTACTGATAAGTATCCTAACAGCTACCAGCTACTACTAAAAAAATATTTACCAAACATGTTTTGGTAGCTGTTGGGAGTTGAACAGCTAACAGCTGCATCCCAACAGCTTAGCCAAACACCCTCTTAGTGTGTGGTGGTAAAAGCGCCTTGAAATGATATTTTTTAAAAAAATCTTTTACTGATAACTAATTATAAATAAATGCTGAGATTATCAGATAGAATTTATATATATAATTGTATTAAATAATTATTAAGAGATTTTTATCGAACATATTGGTTAAAGGCCGATGAACTCTAAATTTTAATTTTTTTTTAAAAAAAAATATTTTAATATCTTTAATCTTTTGACATTTTTATTTGTTTAAGTTTAGTAGGAGGTCCTTTAATTATCGGTTACGAAATACTGGTGAAAAATAGAGCTGGAGAGCGGTGTGGTTGTGCACTTGTGCTTTGGCATGGGCAATGTTGAGAGTGGAGAAGTCAATTTTTGGGAAGGAATGAGCTGGATGCGGCTGCGAGAAAAAGATGCACCATATATATATATATATATGCAGTAACTTTTTTATTTTTAAGGGTGAATATATAATCCAACCCCAATTGAATCAGATTCCTGTATCGGACCCTACAAAGTATTGCTTGCCCCTTGCAATTCAATATCAGATAGAGATTCGATATATGTGGAACGTTCACTCTCAACTACAGCTACTACTAAGGTATTGCCTAGACAATCTCATCAACAACAATTTTTATAAAACTATTGTGTGTATTAGGGATGTAATTATGAAGCATCATACTTTTGAAATGCCTCTCTATCTAATCTTATCTTTATTTTTCCCATCATCCTTGGCATCACCAATCCTATGTTACCTTGACATCACCATGATCATTTTAGTTATCAAATAATAATATAAGGTACCTAACTACTTTTTTTTTTTTCACATGATTGACTCGAGACCGACTTAAAATTACCATTACACTACAATTACAATTACAACAATATTTATTAACTATTATTATAATTATATATATTGGTAGTGGGAGGTAAAAATATTTAGCCTTTAACCATGTACCACCTAAAAATTGAATTCATGACCTTTATTATAGAGTCTCAATGTGAGGTGATTTCTTTGCTAATTCTCCTACACATCATTGACAGGTAACTAACTACATATATAAATTATGGGATAAGTTTTTTTAATTAAGAAGTATGAAATTACAAAATATATCTCACCAGGATTATAGTTTATTTTAAGATAAATAAAAAAAAAAAAAACTACTTAAGTTCTGCGTCACAATTAATATGTGGGCTCGTATAGCCCACATGCATGGCAATTGAAGCAGGAAACATCCATGGCGTGCATAGGCAGGAACTGGGGACAGACAAGAAAACGGTGGCCAATCAAAAGTACTTGTTCTAATTAAGATAATAAACTGTACTGTGCATTATTTTGTTGCAGAGGAATAACTAATATATCCCCACCATATCAATTAAATGAAAAAGAAACACATGAAATGAAGATATGGGAAAGATAAGGGTCCTTAATGCCTTCCACTATTTCATTTTGCTGAAAAATTACCTAAATATCGAGTATACGTCTTTTCTTTTTTTCTGTAAAGGATGGGGTTCAATTTTTTTACATGATAATGCCGTCACTATCTAGATGTCGCTCTTGCCTTGTATTGCATGCTAACTATATTCACAAATTATATTGGTGTGGCCAACTTATTATGTAGTGCTTCTTAAGTTCTTATTCTCTTTCTCCTCTTGAACAAAAGTACACCAAGTGGATAAGAGGAATTGCTTTAACCAAAATTTTGATAGCTGGTCCGGTTCATAAATAATGATGTATTAGTTAGCATCAGGGCACTTCAATATTTATGTGATTTTTTTAAAATCACCGGGGAAAATATTTTACTTTCAATTAATATACATAAATTGGTTCCAAAATATGGACCGCTATATATATATAGATAGAGAGAATATATGAATATTTATCAAAGATTAATCTTATTTTTTATTAATTGAAAGATCAAATGACATATAGAAGTACTCATGTTCTTTTAAATTAACCGTAAAATTTTAATTTTACACCTTATAATTTTTTTTGAAAAAATAACCATTAGACCATTTATTCAATCTGTTTATATATCACAATTGTTGTTAGATCTTATCAGGCCATACTAAATTTACATCGAGATAATTAGTTGAATAAATCAGGTTTGACGTTCAATTATAAAATAGTGGTATTATTTTTTTTGAGAGAGTTTTGTCTACACTAGGTGTATTACACACCAATGGTAAGTGTTTTACACTTGTTTGATAAAAATAAAATAACTATTTTAGATCATACCATTATGTGTAATACACCCAGTGTAGGTAATAATCTCCCTATTTTTTTTATTAAAACTGATTTAAACAATATATAAGATATTTGAAAATAATGAATATTTATAAATTTTATCTAATAAAAATAAATAAATTTATATAAATATATATTTTATATATAATATAATTATTTTTTATAAATTAATAAGCCAATAACTTATTAATTAAAATATCTCAAAATAAGTTTTTTTTATTTATTGAAATATTTTTTTCTATTTTCAAGCGTATTATTTTACACTTGAGGTCTAACTCAAGTGGTAAGAGTCTTTACTCTTTGGGAGGGAGAGATCTTGACATGGGAGGCATGTGAGATCGCACTTGTCCCATATCAAAAATAGTCCTGAAATATGGACATTTTCAGAAAAAAAAAAAAAGTGTATTATTTTATTATCAACATTTATAATATATAGGTATAATTTTATTTTATTAGTTCATTATAAAATATTTAAAATGTACAAAACAGTAAAAAAAAAGTCACCCATACAGCATGGCATGTATTTTTTTTTTTTTTTTACTTGGTCATCTAGAGGACAACTTAATAGTATAACTACAACTATAGTCAACTACAGCTATCTGATACAAATATTACAAACAAATATATATATATATATATATAAAACATTATATAAATAGCTGATGAAGCGACCATATGCTGGAACAAAATACCGACACCCCTACGCACTCGCACGCGCAGACACAAACACAAACCTACCCACCTAATTTCATTTATGCACAGAGTCCTCTCTCTTTCTCTCTATTTCTCAGTTGCTTCAACAACAGCCCTTCAATAAATCACTCAATCAGAAGCTACTCTAATTAATTTCCAGAAATGGGTACCAGTTTGTTAGAAGCTCTAAACGTCCGAGTAGTGGGTTCCGGCGACAGAATTCTTGTTCTTGCCCATGGAATCGGCACTGACCAATCAGCATGGCAACGCATTCTTCCTTTTTTCACTCAAAACTACAGTGTAATCCTTTATGACCTTGTTTGTGCAGGCAGTGTCAATCCTAATTACTTCGATTTTAGGAGGTATACTACTCTCGATGCTTATGTTGATGACCTGCTTAACATTCTTGATGCTCTTCGGGTCAACCGTTGTGCTTATGTTGGTCACTCTGTTTCCGCTATGATTGGCATTTTAGCCTCCATTAGACGCCCTGAACTCTTCTCTAAACTCATCCTCATCGGTGCTTCTCCAAGGCAAGAACTCAATAAGCTTTGACTTACATGTAATTCGAGTAATAATGCTAATTTCTTGTTTGATTGAATTTTTGTTTCTTGATCATTGGGTCTTGAAATTTTGTTATCATTTTATATGTCACTGGTTCTTGAAATTTTGTGTTATATTTCAGATTTTTGAATGATAAAGATTATCATGGAGGATTCGAACGATCTGATATAGAAAATGTTTTCACTGCGATGGAAGCCAATTATGAAGCCTGGGTCAACGGTTTTGCACCGTTAGCCGTTGGAGCGGATGTACCAGCTGCGGTTAGAGAATTTAGCCGAACCCTTTTCAATATGAGGCCAGATATTACATTGTTTGTGTCGAGAACAGTTTTTAATAGTGATTTACGAGGAATACTAGGCTTAGTCAAGGCACCATGTTGCATAATTCAGACATCCAAGGATGTATCTGTACCCGCGTCAGTCGCAGAATATTTGAGCACCCATTTGGGTGGCCGGAACACGGTGGAGATATTAAGGACAGAGGGTCATTTGCCACATTTGAGTGCTCCGGGCTTGTTGGCTCAAGTTCTCCGGCGAGCTCTTTCAAGATAGAAAAAGAATTATTATTATTATTAATGTTATTATATTTTTCTTTTTTTTTTTTTCTTTTTGGGTTTGGAGGAAGTTCAGAATCAGGTGTGTGTTTTTACGATTGAGCTTAAAAAAGTGGGGTCCAAGGGAAAAGCTTCGCAACGCAGGAGATGTTGACACCTGGAGAATAATTTGTGGACACTAATCTTTAGACTTGGGATTTAAATATGTATTGATGATATGATATTTTCTAAAAGGATTAGGTGTCCTCGTGATAGTCACGTGCTGATGTACGTATTCTCTTTTGTTGTTTCTTTTACACATTTTCTTTGTTTGTACTTTCATTTCCAAAATGTTGCACTCTGCACTCTGCACCTTTTCTGCCAAGACCAATGTATAATGTCCCTTTCCTCTATACATAAATAATAATTCGCTCTAAACAATTTTCATGGATTAGATAGGTAGATTTATGTTGAAACAATTCATTGACTTCTTTTATATTAAAAAAAATTAACTTGCTTCACATATATTACATCATTTCAAATAAATTTTATAAAATTTATTAAAAGACTTTTCTATTTTCTTAACAAAACTTGCTTAAACGGTGTGTGCCCCACTTTGCCTGCTACTAATCATATTAGAAGTCTATGGAGACTGAATTTTCAGATCCTACATCGAGGGGTTGGGGTTGGGGATTAAAAGCTTGTAGTAGTGCCTTATCCAGTCAGCAATTACATGAATAAACGTACTGATACAGTAAGTCTTAAAATTAAAAAAAAAAAGATTATTTATAAAAAAAAATATATGAACTTTGACGCTTTTAGCAATTTAATCATGAACTTTCAATTTTAACAATTTTATGCACAAACTTTTCGGTTGAAAATTCGATGAAATCTTGCTGACGTGGCCACCGAAAAATCTGAGTCAGTCTACGTAGGCGCCATGTCAAAATGCATCTTTTTGATAATTTACAAAATAATGTACAAACTTTGATATTTTTTACAATTTTATCATGAACTATTAATTTTTTGACAAATTGATGCTCAAGTATATGCATTTTGAATTAATATATATAAAACGATTATTTAAACAATGAAAGATCAAAATTAAATTTTTAATTAAAAATTTTTAATTTTGTTAATTATTATTTTATTTCAATTGTTACATGCAAATTGATACTTATTTTATTACTTTGAGTTAAATTATTATTTATAAAATAATTTAAGTAGTTTAAATTTTAATTTTTATTTAATTAAATTAATAATAAATAGCAATTTCTTAAAATTTTATTTGAGTTATTAAATTTTTGAAAAATATCATTCAATATTTTTGAATTTAATTAATTGCTTTAATATTCTAGAAAATATTATGACTTTATAATCAAATTAAAATGTTAATTTAATAAATACTATAAAAATTACTATTTAATGTTACATTAATTAAATAAAAATTTAAACTAATTAAATTATTTTTAAATTATAATTTAAATAAAAATAATAAAATAAGTATTAATTTGAATATAACAATTGAATTAAAATAATAATAAACAACCTTAATAATTTTGAAATTAAAAATTTAATTTTGAACTCAAATTGCTTATATAATCGTTTTACATGTATCAATTGAAAAAAATACAATAAACTATATATATATGCATACATACACACATACATACATACATCAATTTGTCAAAAAATTAATAGTTCATGATAAAATTGTAAAAAATATCAAAGTTTGTGCATTGTTTTGTAAATTATCAAAACAATGTATTTTGGCGTAGCGCCTACGTGGACTGACTCAGATTTTCCAGTGGCCACGTCAGTAATATTTCACCGGATTTTCAACCAGTGCATTGAATTGCAAAAATAAAAAAGTTTGTCCATAAAATTGCCAAAATTGAAAGTTTATTATTAAATTACCAAAAGCGCCAAAGTTCATGCATTTTTTTATAAATAACCCTTCATTATATGTTAGGCTTAGACCATATGTTTTTTACAAGACCTTAGCCTCTTACAAGAAATATGGCATATAAATGTATAGTTTTTTAACCTGTAAACTTCCCAAAATATTAGCAAGTATATGCAACAATCGTCTTTACAAACAATTTACAATTCTTAGCATATAAAAAAAGAGTTACAAAATAGAAAATCCAATTTGAATTATGCAGAATAAAAAATATGGTAGAGTTTGAAAGCCTTCCATTTCTAACAAAAAGAGCTAATTTGCATATTCAAGTAAGAAACAAATTAGGTGAAAATCTTGAAAAGTAATAAGAAGAACATAATTTTGAGGCCCAAATTTTATTTCTCAAATCATTTGAAGAATGAAGCCACATTTCTTGGCAATAGCATTAATAAAAATGCCATCACACTTAGAAATTTAAGTAGAATCATTCTCTCTATTGATTCAAATATTAAGAGGTGGAAGCATCATTATGGCCTCAAAATTCAAAAAGAAAACACATATAAATCAAAGTTTGCATTGAATACTCCCTGCAAAATCAGTGTATAGATCATAAATTTTGAAAAAATATTCAAGAATAGTGGACTGAAGATACTAAGGCACAGAATGCAAAAGGCATTACGTGTATTCTACAATAAAAAAATCAGAAATTCTTTAAATTTTAAAGCCACATAATATAAAGAAGTAAAGAATACAACTTTAAAAAGAGGCTCAAACATATTTTTTTAAGTCAGATAAAAAAGATAACTATATTTTTAGCAACACAAAGAACTAAGTCACCAAAGAAATACAATCAAGATTTCCTTTGTAAATTAGAAAACAAAAATGGAAGCTTCATCATTCACAAATAGCAAATCAACAACAACACAAAATG
This sequence comes from Macaranga tanarius, assembly GCA_949673435.1. Classification (NCBI taxonomy): domain Eukaryota; kingdom Viridiplantae; phylum Streptophyta; class Magnoliopsida; order Malpighiales; family Euphorbiaceae; genus Macaranga; species Macaranga tanarius. Next base: position 8,856 of record CATIWO010220548.1, read on the forward strand.
CACTAAAGCTAGTTATATAAAAGCAACATAGGCACCAAATAATAGAGAGCATATAGTTGATATTGCTAATATAATAATACAACAATAGATGTAAGTGGTTGGTCACTATATTAAACAGAATATTAATATGTAGGTCAAATACAGCAAAATGCAAAAACTCTACGAATGATGAAAATAATTATTGTATAAGTTAGAAAACTAAATTCAAATTGTATTTGAGGATGGGTCAACCCCAACAGGGGGTAGATCTACAAAAGTAGAAAATAAAGTGTATTAGATACTATTAAATTATTAATCTAATAATACAAAATATAATCAACTAAATTAACTTACCTTTTTTAAAGTTTTCAAACTTCTCAATAGCCTCTTTAATTGAAATTGGCGTTGAAGCTAATCACGGCTACTCTTGGGTGCAAATCAATACTTCCATCAATTTAGGAGTCAATGAACTCCTAAATACATTTAGAACTCTTCCACTTATGTTAAAAGTTAATTAAAAAGAAATAGCGAAGATTGGCACAACCAACACATCACAAGCCAATTGAGAGAGAGTTGGAAATCTCTCTAAATTCAGTTGTCACCACCTCAGCACATCAAAATTCCCTTCCTCCTCTACAATTTCCCCAATCAAATAGATATCTAATTCAGATCTCTTGCTTCCACCAACTCTAGTCTCCATCTTATATTTTTTAAACTTAGCTTTAAATGGCAACATTAGTTTTTCAATTGACAGATTAAAGATAGATCATATCGACTACTTTCAACCAAGAGGCTACTTTATAACCGACTTTCACTTCCATTTACATGATGATATAAAAGCATCATAGTCAGCAAGCTTCACTAAAGAGTACAAAGTGGCACCTTCTTCTTCACTATACTTTTGAGCTAATGAAAACTCCATATAATTAACTTAGACATTCCCCACAGCTCTCCCTATTTAGTCTCTTTCCTAATCATTTTATCCCTCAGATCTCAATTTCTTTCGCGAGTGTTTGATTTCATCTGCATTTCTTTCTTCAAATAACCACTCCTTTATTCAGTTTTGATAGCTTCCATTGCCTTTGACCGATTTGCTACAAAATACAATATCCAGATCCCCACCTCCTGATGAGTCTTCTCAGTTGGAATCTCTAAGGCCTCGGTAATACGTGGACGGTTCGATCGTTGTACAGCTTGGTTAAGCATTTCTGCCCCTCTATTTTATTCTTAATGGAAACTAGGTTACAATGTCATGAATGGGGAGGTATACAACGTTGCCTGGATAATTATTGTCTATTTATGGTTAAGTCCGATGGTAGGCGTGGTGGCCTTGCTCTTATTTAGCTAAAATCAGTGCAGGTCAACATTCTTTCTTTCTCACCCAATTATATCAATTTTTTATGTACTGTTGGATCTGGTACATGAGGTTGGTTCGGCTCTGCCATTTACGGTCATCCTAATACTCCAGATAAACATTTAACTTGGGCACTCATCCGTAAACTTCATCGAAGATTTGACTCCCCGTGGTTATGTTTTGGGGACTTTAACGAAATAACAAAGGGCTCAGAGAAATCCGATAAATTGCTGAAATAAGATCGTGCTATGTCTAATTTTTGGGATACTCTCTTTGAATATGGACTTGATGATCTAGGCTTCCATGGATACCCTTTTACTTGGACAAACGGCAGATTGAAAGATGCAAATGTTCAAGAACGTCTTGATCGATTTTGTGGCAATCTTACTTGGGCTGATCTCTTTGCCTCTGCGGATGTGTCCCACCTTGTTACAAGTTCCTCTGATCATATGTTGATACTACTGCAACTAGAGCCAAGGAATCCACTATCTATTTCTCACCCAAAAATCTTCTATTTTGAATTTATGTGGTTGGAGCATGATAACTGTGAGAGTATGGTGCGCAAAGGCTGGTCTCTATCTGATCATAATCGGGAGGACTCATCGTTCATGACAAGAATTCAACAATGCTCTCAGGTGCTATCCAACTGGAATACTCAGACTTTTGGTAATATTCATACCTGAATTAAAGGTGTTCGACAACAGTTACATTGGTTTTATATTCCTTTCCTTCAGAGAAAGATGTTTCTGAGCAAAGAAAGTTAAAGCATGAGTTGAATGCTTTGCTGTCATTTGAAGAAACTATATGGTGCCAGCGGTCTCGTGCTCTCTGGTTAGTAGACGGGGACCACAACACTAAATTCTTTCATCGTAGAGCATCAGAAAGAAGAAAGAAAAATCTTATTGAGCAACTACAAGACTCAAATGGAATCTGGCAGCAAGACGCTAACGCTATTACAGATATCATCCTCAATTACTTTAATCATCTTTTTTCCTCCAATGCACCTCTACAGATGGAAGAGCCCCTTAAATGTATTAACAAACAACTTGCCAATGAAGATGTTGCTTTGCTTTCAGCACCCTCTTAAAGCGCCTAGGCCTGATGGATTACCGGCTCTCTTTTATTCTAAATTCTTGTATATAGTCCAAAATGGTGTAATCGCAGTGGTGCTAAATTTTCTCAATACTGGAGACATGCCTCCGCATTTGAATCATATGTATGTTACACTTATACCAAAGAAGCATAGTCCTGAGACTATACAGGATTTTTGGCCTATATCACTATGCAA
>CATIWO010220606.1:0-12763 GCA_949673435.1 Macaranga tanarius
TAGGAAATGGCTTAAACCGCCATTTGAAAAAAAAAAAACACGCGTGTAGCATGCAGGAGAGGGTGAGGATTGACTCACCCACCCATCTCCTTGCCATGCAAGCCTATAATTAGGGCTGTGCATCGGGTGGGTCGGGGTGAAAATGGACAAAACCGATCGGGTAAAACGTTTAGATAGATGCAGCCGAACCGAGGAAAATATTTATGTGATATGGTTGGGTCGGGCTTCCGAAATTATCGGGTTTGGTCGGATTCAATCGGGTTGTTAATTCGGTTTGGGCTTTATGGGTTGGGCCTGAATTTATTAAACATTCAAAACAAACTAAAAAAAAGTTTCATATTTACTATATATTGGGCTGGACCCAATATGTACAATAACAAGTTTAAATAAAAATTATAGCTTAATTACAAATGAACTGGGCCGAACAAATAAAGGCCGAGAATACTTAATTTTGGGCCATAAAAAATACATTTGACTGGCAGCTCAGATGCTTCCATTATAAGACATATTAAGCTATTTAACAGTTACGAAATTGCTTAAATTTACAGCCAATAGCAATTAACAAATGCTTCCACCAAAAAATTTCCTTCAGATTCATATAGACAATTGCTTCCATCTCCAAGTCAAAAAAAATTACTGATTTGCAAAAAAAATTCAGCCTCAGTAAGACAGTAACAGCAACAAAAGATTCAAGTTAAAAGTCAAAAATCAGAATTCCTGCAAGCATAATAGTGAAAAGAAGACCTGTTAGTGACATGAATATGATGATTGATGCACAACCAATATTCTAATAGACAATAAGCCAACAAATAATGGAGTCAAAAGAGTACTGAAAATCTAATATTGAGGCTCAGAATTTTAAGGTATTAGCACATGAATACAATGCCATATTTCTGGCAGCAAATCTGACCCAATTTGCTACCAAATAAACTTAAGCAAATTGCATTCAATGTTTGAATGAAAATAACAGAGATGGAAGCAATTCACAATAACGCATCATCATAGCCTCAAAGTAAATAACTTTTGATAAAAACAACAAAGAATCACAGAAAATACATAATGTTCATCAATAAAATATAAGGAATTCAGAATCCTGTAGTGTTCAGCAATCAGCAGTAAGTTAATTAATTGCCAGACCCACAGTTGAGTAGGAAGATGCCACTAGTCAGTCCTCATCAACATAGACAATAAATGTTAGAAACCACATAAAATATTATGTAAATTTATCATGTAGGCAGTTAATAATTAACAAGATTAATATAAAAAATAGATTCAGAAGAGAAGAGGCTCAGAATTGATTGCTTTCAAGTCATTTCAGAAACCAGAGACACACACAATCCCAGCTGCAGTCTAAAACTGCCCCCAGGGAATTGTGAATCAACTGATTCTTTTTTTCCCTCAAATATGGTAGAAGCTTCATAATTGACTCGTAGTGCTAGACTGCCAGATGCCAATGGAGTTAGCAATAACAACTTCATAAGGAAGAAGGTCACATTACTCACTGTGAGTTAGCAACAGCAACATCCTCAGGATGAAGGTCACATGACTCATATTACTCACTATCACAGTCATATGAAAAATCACAGGCACAACAAAGAAAACAAACACTCCAAATATATAATAGGGTCAGAGAACATTTACTGAAATTGTTTACTTAATAAGCTAACAAATACTATGATGGAGTTGCTGGTGACTGTGAAGAACCAATGCCCATTAGAGGTATCTCTTCCAAAAAAGAGGAAACAAAAATTAGAGAGCACCAAAATATTAAAAATAAATAAAAAACAAAGAAACAATGCATAACCAATAAGAAAATACCTTTTTCAAACTTTTCTAGGTCATCAAGAGCCTCCTCAATAAAAATTGGTTCTTTAGACAATCTCAGCCAATCCTGTGTGCATACAAGGGCTTTCACAATTTTTGGAGTTAAAGAGCTCCTAAAGACATCAAGCACTCTGTCTCCCGTGCTAAAAGCAGATTTAGAAGCAATAATGGAGATCGGGACTGCTAGGATATCCCTAGCCATTCGAGAGAGGATTGGGAATCTTTGAGCATTTAGCTTCCACCATCTCAACACATCAAATGAACCCTCTTCCTCTATAATTGCCTCAGATAGATATAAATCAAGTTCAGATTACTTGCTTCCACCAAGCCCAATCTCTATTTTGTGCTTCTTAAATTTAGCTTTTAACATAGAAATGCCCTTTCCAGAAGCAACAAGATCAGTAACAGGTATCAAATTAACACTAGCACCAGAAACACTTGATTAGGATTGAGAGCCAGAACTAGAAATAACATATGAATACATAGTACTATAATCCTCAAACAGCTCAAAAAGAGAGGATTTAACAAGTAAAAATAGGCTTCCACCATATGCTGACCCATACATTTGACCGAAAGAGAATTCAAGATACTCAAGTTTATTTGTGGGATCCAACACATTAGTAAAAGAAAAGCATGTAATTCATTTTTTTAGGATCTTCCCAATATTTATCAAACTTGCTCTTCATATTCAAGCTCATTAAAAGCTGGCTAGCATCAGAAGAATACTGCCACTCACTTAACAGAGAGTGGAGGTCAGATAGTTCATTAAAAAATAAGTTTGCAGTGATATGCAAAGAACCATAAATTCTAAGTGTCATGTCATAAAAATCCTGCAATAAATCAACTATCTTTGACACATAATTCCAATAAAAAATATCAGGCATATCATCACCTAAATCAGTTGAGTAGGAAGATTAATTTTCCTCATATTTTTCAAAAACCTTCTCATATATACAAGGAGTTTTAAGCATCAGATATGTGGAATTCTACCGTATTGGCACATTAAGAGACAAACCAGAATTACAATCAACACCAACTAAATCAGAGAATTCCCTAAATTTTCTCAATCTAGCAGGTGAATTTCTTATATATCTAACAGCTTCCCTTACTTTTTTTACAGATTTAGAGACTTTTTTTAATCCATCTTGTACAATTAGATTCGGAATATGTGTAAAACACCTCACATAAGAATATTTAGCTCTCACAGCACTTGCACCCTAATATACCAATTTCTTTTTAAAATAAGACAGTTGTATCATTGCTTGAGGCATTATCAAGAGTAACAGAAAAAACATTCTTTAAACCCCAATCCAGCAAACAATTTTGCATTGCCTTAGCAATGTACTCACCTTTATGTGAGCTCACAGGTACAAAAAAATGATTCTTTTATGAAGCTTCCACTCGTCATCAATAAAATATGCAGTGATGTATATATAATTAAGCCTTTGATTGGAAGTCCAAGTGTTAGTTGTCAAACTGACTCTCTAACAATGGTCTCTTAGAAAAGTTTTTAATTTTACCCTTTGCTCAAAGTAAAAGCTCATACAGTCCCTATTAACTATCAATCTAGAAGGGATTTTAAATTTAGGGCAGTAAACAGACATAAATTTTTGAAACCCCTCTCCCTCAACAAACTTCAAAGGCAGTTCATCTACAATTACCATTTTAGTAAGTGCCTTTCTAATGGAATCCTGATCAAATTTCCATGTTCCTAACACCCCAACATTTTCAGATGCATATGACTCAGGACTAGTATGTTTTAAAGTTAAAAGAGACTGCCCAGTTTCTTTACTGTGAGGATTTTTTTTACAAGTAAGAATGTGATTGCGTAAAGAAGATGTACCATACCTTTTAGGATGGGCATTGAATAATTTAGCACAGTGAAGACATCGACCTTTTATCGTAACTCTTTCATTGTCTTTGACCTTCTCGAAATGCTCCCACACTTTGCTTCTGGAATCGATCTCTTTTCTTTTCTTTAGGGAAGCAGGCACTGTTTGCTCAGGTTGAGGATTTTGTGCTTCCACCATATTCTCAGCTCCTAAATTAGTTTGGGTAGTTGGAGCACCACAATCATTACCTTCCACCATCTACAAGACATAAAAAAAGGTTCATTAAAAACCAGAGTTACAGAGGTAATTAAAAAAAAGCAACTGTGAAATACATAAAATCAAAGAAAACATACCTTTTAGAAGGGATTTTACTTCTCAAGAAGCTTCCACCTTGTAAATATGAACTTCTATTCTATTCCAGAAGTGACATCAATTAATAGGTAACCAATACTTCCACTATTTGGTCTATTTCAGTTCATTTGGTTTATTCAACTGAAATTAACACACACAACACAACACACAAAGTCACAGAAACACAGTCACAGCACAATACACAAAATGACTTAACAAAAAGATATTTCAAATTAATTATTTTCGAAACCAACATTTTCTTTAAAATATTATTTTTGAAATCCAATAAAAATTTAATTATTTTCAAACAATATTAAAATTTACAGGCACCATGTTAACAGTTAATTAATTAAATTTTTAAAATGAGTCAAAAGTTTGATTTTTATTAAAATAAAAATAACGTTACAGAATACCATAAAATAATAAATAGCACTAAGAAATAAAACTTTTATTTTAAAAAACCTGAGAAAATTTATTTTGTTGGTAGGCATAAACTGGAAAAAAAATGATTCACTATAAATATAATCAAATTAAAAATCACAGAACCAACATAATGTTACCAACTAGCACAACCAGTAAATAAATCACATGACAGAAACTCAAAAAAATTTGTTTCACATTATTGAATATCACAGAACGAACACAGTCACATAGAGTCACTAACTACAACAACCAGTAAACATATCACATAATTTTTACCACATATGTGCCAAAAAAATTAGTTTTCAGTCACTCACGATGAGATCGATTCCAAAATGTGCCAATATCACTAAAACTGGAGCGTAGAGGGGCAGAAATGTTACAAAACATAATGGATTTGGAGCTTAGAAGGCCGAGGGGTCCGCCATCTTCAAAAATGATAGAAATAATGGAATTTTGGGAGAGATTAAATGGGTATTTCCAGATTCAGTGTCTGCACAGTGCATACAGATACATAAATAGAAGAATAAAATCAAAAATCAACATGATTATTCAATGAAGAGTTGTGTCTCTCTTTAGGTTTAGTTGTTTAGAAGAATCGCTATTGCAGAAGATTGACGCGTTGTGACTGCTAGAGAGAACAAGGAGACACAAGGTCAACTAGGTGCTGGCTAGTGGTTGCTGCAGTACAGATAGAGAGATCAGAGAAGAAGGATCGAGAAGGAAGAGAGTTAGAGTCTTAGAGAGGTGATGACTTATAAGTTATGAGTCATTTGAACTTTGAAGATGAGAACAAGATCAGAGGAGAGACGAGAGAGTTAGCATTTGTAGAGTGTAAAGAAGATGGATCAAGAAGACGAGAAGGAATATATGGAGATGCGCCGTTTAAGGTTAAGGGTCTGCAGAGAAGAAGCATCGAGAAGAAGGAAGAGAGAGGGGCGCCGTTTACAAATGAGTAGAATTAGGTTTAAGTTAGAGAATAATATATATATATATATATATATATATATATATATATATATATATATATTAAACGGTGCGTTTTTGAAGAGCTAATTTCGGAAGTTTGAACGGGTCGGTTTCATCCGGCTCTCAACCGACCCACCATCCGTTATCTGATTATATCATACCCGAATTTACTGACCCGCTTATAAACCGCATTAACCCGATCCAGACTAATATTTCAGCCCAGTTCGGCCCAAAAATTTCAGGCCAGATGGGCCTTGCACAGCCCTACCTATAATCCTAAATAAATGGGTGAATTGGTACAAAAGATGCTTTTGGATACCAAAAGCTTAAGTTAACAAACAAAAAATAATAATTCTGCTTCGGGAGATAGAAAGGAAGAGACAATTTTAGCAACAAATTCTGTGAGTGGATCGTATTTATTAATTAAATAATTTATTTATTTATTCATTTACTTATTCATTTACTTATTTATTTATTTACCCAATTATTTACTCATTTATTTATTTGTTATGTATTTTCTTGTTTATTTTGTTGAATATTTCTTGTTTATGTTATATATTTCCTAATTTTTTTAGTTAATATTAAATCAGTAAGAAGTTATGGAATTTTATGATATATATATATAATATTTTGGAGTATAGATTGATAAAGATATATATATATATATTATTTATTTATTTGTTGGTATGCTGTTAGAAATTTAAAGTACTAAATCAATAAAGAAGTTGACCATGATTTACCTACGATGTATGGATTGCATGCAAAAAATTTTATTTCAATGTTTAAGAATGCCATTCCAAGAATGGTACAATAAGGATTTTGAAGAAAAATATTATTATAGAAAAAAAAGGTTATTCTGATAGAAACAAGTGTATTCTTTTTAAAGTCAATGATTTCCAAATATTAATAATCAAATTTTATATATTTCTAGTGTTTAATAATATATATAATTTAATGAAATACTAGACATATTAATTTTTCAATTAAGACATTTATAGGCTTGAATATTATGTGAATTTTTGGAAATAAAAAAAAAAAAGAAGAAAAGGAAAGGTTACAGTAAGACAGTACTCGAGGTACGACAGAGTTCGATGAGATGTAAGACTGTATCCAGGACACAGCTGCTCACGTAAAATTGCTAATTCTTGTATCTGGGATACAAAGTTAGAAAATTTATGATTACTGTCTTTGGGACAACGCTCGAGATTATAAAAGCCTTTGGGATTAATCCGAGTGGTTTTATTATATTGATATGCATAGCTGGTTTGAACCTTCAATGTGTTGACTAGTTCCCACCATATTAATAGCAACCTAATATATACTGAATATTTACTATTCAAATGGATTATTTGTGATATGATTATATGTTATTAAAATGTTCCGCTGGTGACATGATATACATATTTGGAACGTATATGATTTAAACATTTTATTTTATTATTATTATTATTATTATTATTATTATTATTATTTGAAATGCTTGCTTAATTAATTACTGGGAGTGTTTATTTAGTTTGCTCACTGGGTATTTTCTACGAAAATACTCACCACTCATTATTTTAAAAAATTTTTCAGCATAGCCTAGACGCATATATATATAGACTATACATATGGTCGTACACTGGGTTGTTGAGACTTATGGCATCGTCGATGATGAGACAGAGATCGTTTACTTCGTTAGGCATGATGCTGACGTCGAACTCTCATTTCGTGTGTCGACAGAGCTGATAGCCATAGGATATCGCACGTATACCTAGAGGTTAGATTATCTTAATGGTTGCCTGGCAGTTTTTACAGTCATCCATGAGACCACACCAGGCGTACAGGTCTCATTGGTATGGACCTAGCCACCACCATAACAGCTGCTACTTGCCTTTTTGGGATTGATGGGGACGTTATGATAGAGAGTAATTGCCCTTTTGGGAGTATAGATATGTAATAGTACTCTCTAGGGCTTGTAGGCCATTTTGTGAGGTATTGGGTTTTTTTTTCCCTTTTTGGTGTTTATATTGTGGGCATCCCCTTTTCCCCTTATTTCCCCATCTATAAAATAGTAACTATGTTGTATATAGTTATATAAATATTTTTGCTATGTGAGACTTGCCATCTTATGATTAATATGATGTACGATAGTATGATCTAAATTATTTGAATGATTATATGGTGCTGGTGAAATAGATATAACTTAGAAGTGATACCTTTCCGTACTGATATTCCATATTGGACGGTCCGGGCTATAAGTATGTCCGATGTGGGTGCCGGTGGAGAAGGGTGTTATAGTTTTTGGTATTAGAGCATTTGGTTTGAAAAGTTTAAACTAAGAAATAGGATTATTGATGATTCTAGAAGTGTAGGCTATGAATTTTAGATTAGGATGAAATCTACGTGATGAATGAAAGGAAATGATTGATGATTTCATATTTGAAGATTTAAAGGTACTGAACAGATTAATTCTAAAATGCAGAAAGTTAAGTGATGGCAAGCACTAGAGGAGGTGGTATAGGTGCTCAAGGTAGACCTAAAGGTAGACCGAGAGGCCGAGGTAGGGGCCGAGGTGCCCAAGTGGCTAGAATGGATATAGTAGAGAGGGGTGAGGCTACAAATCGAAGTGGGAATGCGTCATAAAATGAAACTCCATCTGAAGCCTCTGTTAGCAAGAAAAGAAGTGATGGACGTGCATGTGGTATAGAGAGTGAATAGGATAGTTCAATGTCGAGAACTACGATACTAAATTTCAATGTACCAAGGCAAGCACGTAATGGACCGTAACCACCACCGGTGCATAAAAATGTAGCTAACCCAATACCACAAATGATGTATATGGATGCTACAGAATTGGCGCGAACTATGGCCACGGCAATAGCAGAAAGAGACAGAGAAAAATATAAAAGGCCTGGAGATATAATTAAGCACGCAAAGAAGTACAGAGCATATAAATTTTACGGCACATTAGATCCGGGTCAGGCTGACAAATGGATTACAACCACAGAGAAGGCTTTTATGACCCTACAACTGAGCAATAAAGAAAAAATGAGCAACATATATGGGTTGATGTTTGATAAAGCTGATGATTAGCTGACTCAAATTTGAAATCTCTATGGGGAGGCCTTGAACTGGCAAGTGTTCCAGGAAGAGTTTCGTAGAGAATACCTAACAGAGAGTTATAGAAAAGAAAAAATGGCTGCGTTTATCAATCTAGTGTAAGGATCGATGACTGTGAGAGAGTACGTCGATAAATTTGAGGATTTGTATAAATATACCAAGGATATCTATCCTATTAAAGAAAAGAAGAGTGAAAAGTTCAAAGAAGGTTTGCACATATCCTTGAGAGGAAAGCTGAACCTGTATGCTGGAACTACATTTCGAGGTTAGGTCGAGAAAGTAATAGAGCAGGAAAAGCTCGATAAAGAATTTGAAGCTTCGACTCGAACCCAACGAAATCAACAACCTGAATCATCGCGACAACCCTGGAGAAGGAATGAGGAATGACGATCGAGATTCTTTTATTATTCCTGAAGCAATATAAGGTCAGGAGGTGGAAATTGACCCCAGGGAAGTCGGACATTGGTTAGACCGCCGACGAGACTGTCAGTGTCAGGATAAATAAATGCTGGATATGGCATGCAAGGAAGAGACGCATTGCTATGGTGCAATGTATGTAGGAAGAATCATTCGGGAAGGTACGGTCAGTTGGAAGTTAGATGCTTCCGATGTAATGAGATCGGACATTATGCTAGAAGCTGCACGAAAGCATAATTAGGAGAAGCATCAGTACAAACATCGTATGCTCCTCATAGTGAGTGAGGTGGAAGATCAACCAGACTAGAAAGGCCTATGAATACAGCCAGAGAAAGAAATAAAATAATACAACCCCGACGAAATCAACCAGAAGGGCCAAGTACCGCGGCAAGTGGTACGCAACAGGTGAGGAATTATGCTGTTACTGAGAAGGAGGTAGAAAAGTCCCCAGATATGATAGCTGGCAAGGATCACATCAATGGTAAGTTAGCACGTATATTGATTGATGCTGGTGCTACATATTCGTTTATATCAATAATTTTTGTGATGCATGATAAACTTAAGATGAATGACTTAAACGAACCTATGGTTGTGAGCATGCCTATGGGTATGAGTATTATATGTAAGAATGTGTATATAAATGTTTTGGTAGAAATTGATGGGGGTAAAATGAAATGGAATTTCATACCTCTACATTTTGATGAATTTAATGCATTACTCGAGATGGATGGATTGAGCCATTACCGAGCGAATGTAAATTGCTTCGCTAGATAAGCAAAGTTGGAAGGAGAAGATAAAAGAAAGATAGTATTTATTGGAGATAATAGGAAGACTCCTATCAAGATAATTTCGATGATGAAAGTTGAAAAATATCTTAGAAAGGGGTATGAAGCTTATTTAGCTTCAGTAGTAGAAGGAAGAAAGGAAGGTGTGAAATTAAAGGAACTACCAGTAGTACACGAGTTCGAGGACGTGTTTCCTGAAGATTTACCAGGATTACCACCAGAACGAGAGATCGAGTTCGAGATCAAACTTGCGCCTAGAACAGCTCCTATATCGCAAGCTCTGTATAGAATGGCTTCAGCAGAATTGAGAGAACTGAAAGTGCAATTGTAAGAACTACTGGATAAAGGATTCATTCGACCAAGTTTTTCACCTTGGGGTGCACCTGTGCTGTTCGTAATGAAGAAGGATGGATCTCTTTGGCTGTGTATAGATTATAGACAACTGAACAAGGTCACAATTCGGAACAAATATCCTTTACCCAGGATTGAAAACTTATTCGACCAACTGCGAGAAGAAAAAGTGTTCTCAAAAATTGACTTGCGCTCTGGTTATCACCAATTGAGGATCAAGGAGTTCGATGTATCAAAGACTGTATTTCGAATGAGATATGGCCACTACGAGTTCCTGGTAATACCGTTCGGACTCACAAATGCACCAGCTGCATTCATGGATTTGATAAATCAAGTATTCAAACTATATCTGGATAAGTTCATGATCATGTTCATTGACGACATTTTGGTGTACTCAAAGTCAAAGGAGGAACACGAGGAACATCTGAAGATGATATTAGAGATTTTGAGAGCTAAACAATTATACGCAAAGTTTAGCAAATGTAAATTTTGGTTGGATAAGGTTGCATTTCTAGGACACATGATATCAACTGAAGGAGTATACGTAGACCCTAGCAAAATTGCCGAGATTATCAATTAAGAACCACCGAGAAACGTAATAAAAGTATAAAGTTTCCTAGGTTTGGCAGGATACTATCGACTATTCGTGCAGGATTTCTCAATTATAGTGTCACCATTAACAAAATTGCTAAGGAAGAATGTGAGGTTCGTGTGGAGTTCGGAATGTCAACAAAGCTTTAAAATCTTAAAAGAGAAATTGGTTATGGCGCCAATATTAACGTTACCAGTTGAAGGAGATCACTATGCGGTGTATAGTGATGCCTCAAAGTAAGGGCTTGGTTACGTACTAATGTAGAATGGAAAAGTAGTAGCTTATACGTCAAGGAAACTAAGATCCCATGAGCAGAACTATTCCACACACGATCTAAAATTAGCGGCAGTGGTATTCACATTGAAGATGTGGAGACATTATTTGTACAAAGTTACTTATCAGATATTCACATATCACAAAAGTTTGAAGTATGTTTTAACTTAGAAGGAGTTAAATTTGAGACAAAGATGATGGGCAGAGCTATTAAAAGATTATGATTGTACAATCGAATATCACCCAGGAAAAGCGAACATGGTAGCTGACACGTTAAGCCGAAAATCAGGTGGAAGTTTATATCATATCCGTACAACAACGATGCCGTTGTTGATTTAATTGAGAAAGCTAAATGTTGAACTTGCTAGGGATGCTTCTAGTGGGGTTTTGACCACCTTGAAGGTAAGGCCGATGTTAATGGAAAGGATAGCAGCAGTGTCACACCCAACACCATACTCATACACGTGGCATAATATAAACATGCACACGTGGAAATCAAGCATCTCAAATGAAATATAATAACATTTTCCTTATAAAATAATTCTTATGTATATGCCAACAACTCATATTATACATACATGCTCTTCTAATTGATACACATATACTACCAAAATTATTTGGTACACAAAATGTGTCTTATGATATACAGGATGAAGGTTTGGTACACCATAGCTTACTTCGGCCCCCTATGACTCCAATACAAGCTTTAAGCCTTTTTTTTACTCAATTCCTGAAAATATTCAGCAGCAAAGGGGTGAGCTTGCAACTCAATAAGTAACCACTAAGACAATTGTACACAAATACCAATAATATTGGAATTGATTTGGTAAAGCATATAATCACATATATAAGGCATGTTCTAATAATCATAATATAGTATTTTGATCCTCTATCAGGTCTATACTCAATCACCATAAGATTCCATTACCATTAGAAATACATCGAGTGCATACGGAAGCCAAAATATAGAAGGAGCAAGTGAGTGCTAAAATATACAGATCATTTTGAGAATCTTGAAGATATATTTTAGCAAATATAAAACTTGGAACTTATATAAGACTCTTTAAAGTTTCCGTAGCTTTAAACCACACCTCATTTGGAGGTCTGTAGCTCAAGTTATGGTCAAAATACTAAAATTCTAAAAATAGGTCGTGCATGGTCGTGCGAGGAAAAGCACACGGCCATGTTCCATCGCCTGAGAGCTCGAATTTCAGACCTATGGCACTGCACAGCTGTGCTACCTTAGCGCACGTTTGTGCGCCATCACTTGAGAGCTCAAATTTTTCAGTTCATTGTCCGCACGGCCGTGCTATATAGGCACACGGCCGTGTCCGAGATCCTGCGAGCATGGCCTCTGGACTATGTCACACTCTTTCAACCATAACTCTCTCTACCGAACTCGGATTTGAGTAATTCAAAAAGCTACGAAAAGCTAACTCAATGGGATATAACTTTCATGAAAATACTTTGTCTGAATTCATTTATATAAATTAACTAAAATACCCTTGAAATGCCTATTCATGTTAAAGCACATGAATACAACTCAAAACCCACTTGAAAACACTTCATTCACTCACTATACCTTACCAACTCATTCATCCACATAACTAATAGTCATTCATAAGATTTAAACATATATACTCATCCTTCATATCTAAAACAACCAAATCACAATTTGAATCTCATTCAAAAGCATACATTCAAAGTATAGATTTCTCAACACACTATTGGGTGTCCATACATTCAATCACAATAATATATATCATATTCACAACAAATACATATAATGGCACAATATAAACATTCACATTCTTCCATTTCCCTATTTAATATCGGCCATATCCATT
>CATIWO010220616.1:0-10368 GCA_949673435.1 Macaranga tanarius
ATTATCCATTAATTATTTGGTAATTATAAAAACATAATCATATCATAATCATTGTTTTATTTTTTAAATATAATAATAATCATTAGTGTAATGATTGGTGGGAGTTAACATTTAATGGGCCATTTGGGGTGAGTGGGAGGCGGGGCATTTCCCCTCTAGCACAGGTAAAATGGCTAACAATGAGCAATTTCGCCTGTGCGAGAGGCGAAATGGCCTTGGGCATTTCGCCTCTACCACAGGCGAAATGCCCATTTGAAATAAAAAAAAAATTTCAGTCCATTCTCCAGTATCACAGGCGAAATGAACATTTCGCCTGTGATGCTGGCGAAATACACCGGTTAACGCCACACCCCGCCACATCATCAAAAAATACCACAAATTTGAAATTTTTTTTAAAGTAATCACAAAAAATGAAAATTTTTTTTAGACAACTATAAAATTGGTATTTACGAAATTTCGGACCCTATTTTAGTAAATAGCCCTAAGAAGATGAAGCAAATTGTGCCATAAAATAAATGAAAAAAAGAAGAAGAAATATTCAGCCAACTGAAAAAAGAATATATGCATAAAATATGTTCCCTTCCCATAATTATGACTATATAGAATATATACAATTTGGTTGCTATTCGATTCCTTGTATGATTCTTTGGAACTCATATATATTACACATGGTTCCAAATCTTGATTGTTAAATTACACTATATTTTGAACCTTCCAAAATTTGATTTTATGCTCAAAGTTCCTTTCGTCCAAATTCAAAGTAAATAAATATTTGTTAAAAAAATTATAGGTAAATATATATGCAATGGGAATTGATTCTTTCATTGACCCAGTTACACCATCTAGAAACAGTGTCAATTCTCATCATCAGTTCACTTGGCCTCCACTTTAAGCAATGCATATATATAAATCCTTTTCAAAAGAGATATTAAGCCACCAGTTCCACATAATATATATGTCTACACACAGAGGTCTTTTGACGTTTTAACACTTACAAAATGATTTAAGAAAAAGAAAGAATCGTTTTTTTTAGAAAAAGATAAATCATTAAGATAAAAAATAATATAAATAAAAATATAATAAAAATATTAAAATAAAATCTTATTATTGTGAAATTTTTTTATTACTATTATTCAATTATGTTGACAAAACTTTTTTAATTTATAACTCAACAATTTATATGCTACACTTAACTACTTTAATTAGCCATAAATTAACTTTTTAGTTTTGTAATGAGTCCGATTGTAGAAATATTAATATAATTTTCATGACGGAGAGATATCTAAAATCCATAAAGAAATATCATCCCATAAAAAATAAAAAATTTCATGAAACAAATTTTAATTTTTTTTAAATAAAAAAATAAAAAATATGTGTTTATTAAAAGAAAAAAAGGTAAATAAAATAGAAGAAATAATAGGGGGTCTGACTGATCTAAGAGATTATCGATGATGGTCGAAAAAGGCAGTTAGATATATATATATATATATATATATTGTTTCTAAATGTTTTATGTTTCAAAAGAAAGGATCCGTTTAATTAATCTAATTCTTTTTTTTTTATCAAATTTAATTAATCTAATTATGTCTCTTAGTAATTTTTAAGAATGTATAAAGAATGAATATAGTTCTAAATTTAAGTTTTGTTGTTCATACTTTGTGATAAAACTTTATGTTTGTTTTATTTTCACGAGAAATAATTTATAAAAGAATATTTTTGACATATATAATATAAATGTTGAATCATTTAATTTCAAATAAATAATAACACACAAATTATAATATTTTATTATTCATAATTTTTTGAAAGAAAAGATGAATCATCAATAATTTATTATAAAATTAATATTTTTATGTTTATAATAAATAATTTACAAATACATAATATTTATGATATATAATGAATAAATGTCGATCACTTAATTTCAAATAAATAATCACACATTGTACCATAATATATTGAAATATGAGATCAATCCATAAAAAGAAATCAATACCTCCTAATTAGGGATGGACATGTTGATCACATGAATTTTCCAAATTTACAAATGGAAAGAAAACAATTTTGTAATTAAAGTCCGAACCAAGCTCGATTAATGATGTTTAATTTTTAAATTATATGTCATGAATAAATAAAATAAATATTAAATTATATTTACAAAAATAAAAAAAAATAAATATTAATTTTTTTAAAAAATTTAACAGGTAATCGACCCGTGCTCATCCTGCATCTAATAAAAAATAGTTGATGGGCTGTGTAATCTAATCTTTAAGTAGAATTTTGATTTTGGTTACAGGGTACTTAAGTATTTTCCAATTTCACACAAAAAATACACTTGATGATCCCCTTTGTCACTTTACACAAGAAAAGCCAAAACAATCACGTTGCACTTGCTCAAGCACAGCCACTCATAATAATAATAACAATAATAACCTCCTAATTGCCACCTTCTTTTTTTGTTATTTAATCACCTGTTTTCTCTTTATCTGTACTTACTGTTAATGCACTTCTTCTTCTACGCTACACACCCCAAAAAGATCATTTCTATTGACTATTTGTGCCTGCAGTTTCACACACCTCTTTCCATGTGAATTTCTTGTGATTTGCTTTACTATTTGCACCATCTTCTCTTCTACGTACTGTTGAACTCAAAAGCCAAGTACCCAGAAACAAAGAAGCTCTCATCATTGAAAAAAATGAGATCTCTTCTTGTACTTTGTTTTGTTCTTGTGTCATTTTCATTTTCTTTGGTTGTGTCTCTTGCTGGGGACTCTCAGATACTTATCAGAGTCAAGAATGCTCAACTCGACGACCCTAATGATGAGCTCAAAGACTGGGTGGTCTCAGCAGCTGACTCTAGTAGTCCTTGTAAGTGGACTGGCATTACTTGTGATTCTGTTAATGGTACAGTAGTTTCAATTGATTTATCTGGGTTTAATATTGCTGGTGGATTCCCAACTGGGTTCTGTCGGATTCAGTCCCTCAAGAACCTTACTCTGGCTGATAATACTTTCTATGGAAGTTTGACTTCTCCTGCTTTGTCCCCATGTTCACACCTTCATGTCTTGAATCTGTCTTCTAATTTATTCGTGGGTCAATTGCCTGATTTCTCACTAGATTTCGCCAGTCTACGAGTTCTTGATCTCTCCAGCAACAATTTTTCCGGTGATATTCCGGCTAGTTTCGGTACCTTTAAGTCACTGGAAGTGCTGAATCTGATTCAGAATTTGCTTAATGGTTCTGTTCCTGAGTTCTTGAGCAATCTTAGTGAGTTAACTAGACTAGAACTTGCTTATAATCCATTCAAACCAAGTCCTTTGCCTAAAGACATTGGCAATTTGTCGAAGCTACAGAATTTGTTTCTTACTACAATGAATCTTAATGGTGAAATTCCTGAATCAATTGGGAAGCTGGTTTCGTTGACTAATCTTGACTTGACCAACAATTCCATCACTGGAAAGATTCCTGATAGCATTTCAGGATTGAAAAGCATAGTTCAGATGGAGCTCTACAACAATCAACTGTACGGAGAGTTGCCTGAAGGTTTATCAAATTTAAGTACTTTACTTAAATTTGATGTTTCACAGAACAATCTCACTGGAAATTTGCACGAAAAGATCGCAGCTTTGCAACTCCAATCATTGTTTTTAAATGATAATTTCTTCACTGGAGAAATCCCAGATGTTTTGGCTCTGAATCCAAATCTTGCAGAATTACACATATTCAACAACAGCTTTTCTGGGAAATTACCAGCAAATCTTGGCAGGTACTCAGATTTAGTTGATTTCGATGTTTCAACAAATGAATTTACTGGAGAATTGCCTCAGTATCTTGGTCACAGGAAAAAGCTTGAAATAGTTATAGCTTTTAACAATCATTTCTCTGGTAATTTGCCTGAGTCTTTTGGTGATTGTAGCAGTTTAAACTATGTGAGAATTGGTAATAATGAGCTATCAGGTGTAGTGCCAAATAATTTATGGGGTTATTCTATTAGTACGCTTGAATTATACAATAACAAATTTGAAGGTCCAATATCTGCTTCAATATCTGGTGCTAGAGGATTCATCGCTCGTCTTTTACTCTACGGTAACAACTTCTCCGGCAGCTTACCTGAGCAAATCTGTGACTTGCATAAGCTTGTTGAGATCGATTTGAGCCAAAATCAGTTTGTTGGTCAGTTGCCTTCATGCATAACTAGGCTGAAGCAACTGCAGCAGCTCAACATGCAAGAGAATATGTTTTCAGGGGAGATTCCAAGTTCAGTAAGTTCTTGGACTCATTTAACCGAGTTAAACTTATCAAGAAACAAATTCACCGGCAAGATTCCATCAGAACTGGGCAGCTTGCCATTGTTGACGAGTCTTGATCTTGCTGATAACTTGCTTACTGGTGAGGTTCCAGTGGAGTTGACTAAGCTGAAGCTTGTTCAGTTCAATGTGTCTGATAATAAATTGTATGGTGAAGTACCTTCTGCTTTCGATCATAAATTTTACATCTTGGGTTTAATGGGTAACCCGAAGCTTTGCAGTCCTGTTGTGAAGGCCTTTCCTGCGTGCTCCAAATCTGGACATGCTGCTCTGTATATTGTAGCCATTTTAGCCGGTTGTGTAATAATTCTTGTTGGGTCTCTGTTATGGTTCTTTAAAGCCAATTCTGTGTTTGTGAGGAAACCTAAAGTAACTATCTTCCAGAGGGTGGATTTCAGTGCAGAAGATATATTTCCACACTTGACTAAAGAGAACCTAATTGGATTCGGCGGGTCAGGTGAGGTCTACAAGGTTGAACTCAAAAGTGGACAGACTGTTGCAGTGAAGAGACTGTGGGGAGGTCCACAGAAACCTGAAACTGAAAGTGTTTTCAGGTCGGAAGTTGAGACATTAGGCCGAGTCCGGCATAAAAATATTGTGAAATTGTTTATGTGTTGCAGTGGAGACGAGTTCACAGTTTTAGTTTACGAGTATATGGAGAATGGGAGCTTAGGTGATGTTTTGCATGAAGAGAAAGCTGAGGGGTTGCAAGATTGGAGAAGGCGGTATGCAGTAGCTGTTGATGCTGCAGTGGGTTTTGCTTACTTGCATCATGATTGTGTTCCACCAATTGTGCATAGAGATGTGAAGAGCAATAACATTTTGTTGGATGAGGAGATGAGACCTCGAGTTGCTGATTTTGGGTTGGCTAAGGTATTGCAGGGTGATGTGGCTGAGGGTGATGTGCTTATGTCTCGTATCGCTGGATCTTATGGTTACATTGCTCCAGGTAAAATATGATTCCAAGTGCTACTGAGCTAAAGTTCATTAATTAATGTATCTTTTGGTAATGCTTATTTATTGTTGTATTGAATCAATTTGCAGAGTATGGTTACACACTTAAAGTGACAGAGAAGAGCGATGTGTACAGCTTTGGCGTGGTCTTACTTGAGCTGATCATTGGCAAAAGGCCTAATGACTCTTGCTTTGGTGAGAGCAAAGACATAGTGAAGTGGGTTACTGAGGATGCTTTATCATCGTCATCATCGTCATCATCGTCGCCTGGAGGAAGTGAAGATGGCAGCAGCTACAAAGTACTAGACAAGATTATAGATTCAAGGATGGACCAATCAACATGTGATTATGAACAAATTGAGAAGGTTTTGAATGTGGCTCTATGGTGCACTGCAGCATCTCCCAATGCCAGACCCTCGATGAGAAGGGTAGTTGAATTGCTCAAGGACCAGAAGTCGGGTCGCTCTAAATGACGTGTATAGAATTGATAGCTAGTGACTGTAGATTTTGGTTTTGATTTGCGATATCTACGCTACCATGTAGTAGTTGATGTGCTGAATGTGGGTAGCCTGCCAAACATAAGTGTAATATTATGGCAACAGCAATGAAAAGCACTGCTAAAACTAGTGCTTATTGTATGTATGATACAGAGTCAGGGAGTGATGCCTATACCTGCAAATGCAACGAGTTAGCACTTAGCAGGTCTTTTTGGTTTTTGGCAATTTGCATGTAGTTTTCTTCTTCCACCATATCTACCATTTCCTGTGTTTCCTATCAACGATACCTTCTAATTTTAATTTTCTGCAAATGAATTATTGCAAATGTGGGGTTGCCATTTTTTTTCATTCTTTTGGATTGGTGCTTTGCTTAGAAGCAAAAGTGAGCAGCACTTGTCTTGCCAGTGAGAAGCATTGTTTAGTAGCCGCTTCTCATTAAGAATATCTAACTTGCATGATTTGAATTTTGTTATCATCTATTTATAAAATTAAATTTTATCTAATTTAAAAGAAAAAAATTATGAATACCTCTTATCATATATCTTTCACCATTTTAAAGTATTTACTATCTTTACTAATAAAACAAATAGAATTTCTTAAATGAATAACAATGAAATAAACATTTCTAACCTACCAATATGAAGTCGTTAATTTACCAAATGAACATATATATATAATTATAAATAACTATTTGCTAATTTCAAATCAATTGTAGCTTTTGATGGCCAGAGTATTAACCTATAAACTCTAACTAAAAACAATGCTCTAAATTCTTAGCATTTCAATTATAACTGCCAATTATTGACTCTGTTACATTTTTAATTAACAAATTGAGTGGTTAAACAAATTGTTGGTTGTTAACCACTCATCAATCATCCCCCGGCTCAAAACACTTGTTTGTGAGGTGCAATTTATGAGGCTTCATGGTGAATAATGAATATAGGTGCCATTGATAATAGAGTGGGGGCATAATTTTTCACTCCATGTGGAGTGATATTGAATTCTTGAGCAAGCGATTGCCTTGTGAACATAACAACACTAGTTGCTTTTTGGTGGGTAGACCTAATGTCTTTCTTTTTGGTGGATAGATCTAATGTCTTTAAAAGCAAGCAAAGTGAAAACATCATAAACATAGCCTTCATTTCAATTATTTTGGACATGGTTGATCTGAATTGTTTTAAAATTA
Organism: Macaranga tanarius; assembly: GCA_949673435.1. NCBI lineage: Eukaryota > Viridiplantae > Streptophyta > Magnoliopsida > Malpighiales > Euphorbiaceae > Macaranga > Macaranga tanarius. The sequence goes on from CATIWO010220616.1 coordinate 6,945, forward strand.
TACACTTTTAACTACTTCCTTTTTATATTGTGGCATGTGACAATTCCACTCCAACTTATAAATGTTTTATTAGTATTATTTATCTCTCATTGATTTTTTTTGGATATTGTTCTGTGTCGCTTAGAGTGACATAAACAATGTGTCGCTTTAAGCAAAAAAAATTATCCATTTGCCCCTATAGTTTTATAATAATTACAAAAATACTAAATAAATAAATAAATTACAAAATTTAGGTTTTTAAATCATAGTACGACGGGTTCACCCGTACCCCTATTAAGTTTTAAATTTTGTTAATTTAATTAATTGTTAATTAAAATAATTTTTTAAAATTATTATATAATTTTTCTATATTATAAAATTAAGAGGGACGAAAACATAAATTGAAAAATTTTTTTTTACCTTTATTTAGTGAATGACAATACTATTCACATCATTTTAAGTGACGTGTATCATTATTTTTTTTTTTTTAACTAGTATATCAGAGTACAAATATCAATATATTATCCTTATTCTCAATTATAAGATTATAAAATTACAATCAAACAAACTATAATAAATCTTAAAAATTTAACTCAAAACCTCACTCTTAGGGACTCGGTGCAGTAACCCAATTGGTTTATACTTCGTTGGCATCTCCCACCATATTAGAGGCATATTTTAAGTGATATTAATAAAAATTCAACATGAATTAACTTTAACTAAATTTAGTTTAAAAAATCAGCTTGAATCTCACAATGAGTCTTTGATCGAGTTTGGATTGACCTACTTATTTAATTCAATTATTTTTTTCCTTTTTTCTTTCTTTGATTTATAATATTCATCACTCTAATTGGGCATTAACATTTATTTTAATGTCATATAAATCCAAAATATAACAAATATGGTATTTATTTTAACAGAAATTTTTATATAATAGCACATGTAAAAACAAACAAAATCAAACTAAAACTAAAAAAAATTGAGTAATTTAGTTCCATTCATTTAAAAAATCCTCAACCAAATAAAATTCACTTCAATAATTTTACATAGAAAAAATTTCAATTTGTTCTAACAAAATTGAAGTTTCTTTTTATTAATAAGCAAATTTCAACACATAATAAATTTTAATTAGTAAAGAAATTGTTATAAGTTAGGCATAGATAAATTTATAAATAGAAAACAATTCAAATTCAAATTCAAAATAAAAACAGTCCCCGCCGAAGGAGGGAAAACACAACAACAACGGTTACATTTCTACCCAATCAAAATTCAAACCAACCAGTTACACAATTAACCATAGTTAAAATAACCACGGTTCCGGTTCCGCTTCCTCTCCTCCTCCTCCTCCTCCTCCTCCTCCTCCTTTTAAGCTCTCAACCAACACAGAAACACAGCACACACATTCACATCAATCTCAGCAACAAAAAAAAGATCTACAGGCGTCTTAATAAACGCCATTTCTTTTTTCCTCTGAAATCTCTTCAAAAAGCTCCAAAATGAGAGAGTGCATCTCCATCCACATCGGCCAGGCCGGTATTCAGGTCGGCAATGCTTGCTGGGAACTTTACTGCCTCGAGCACGGCATTCAGGTTCTTTTCTTTTTAAAATATTCTCACCAATTTTCACCAGATCTGATCTATTAGCTTAATGTTGCAATTTTTTTTAAAACAATTTTGTGAATGTGTGGTGTTGTGCACAGCCTGATGGCCAGATGCCAAGTGATAAGACTGTCGGCGGAGGTGATGATGCCTTCAACACCTTCTTCAGTGAGACTGGTGCCGGGAAGCATGTCCCTCGTGCCGTTTTTGTTGATCTTGAACCTACTGTTATTGATGAGGTCAGGACTGGAGCTTATCGCCAGCTTTTCCACCCTGAACAGCTTATTAGTGGCAAGGAAGACGCTGCCAATAACTTCGCTCGCGGCCACTATACCAGTAAATCTCTTTAAAACTGGTGGGTGATGTTTATGGATAATAATTTATGGCTGTTTAAGATCTGTATGTGTCTTCTTTCTTTCCTCTTGCAGTTGGTAAAGAGATTGTTGATCTTTGCTTGGATCGGATCCGGAAGCTTGCTGATAACTGCACTGGTCTCCAAGGTTTCTTGGTTTTCAATGCTGTTGGTGGAGGCACCGGATCGGGTCTTGGATCCCTTCTGTTAGAGCGTCTTTCAGTGGATTACGGCAAGAAATCCAAGCTTGGCTTCACTGTCTATCCCTCCCCACAAGTTTCAACTTCTGTTGTTGAGCCTTACAATAGTGTCCTGTCTACCCACTCCCTCTTGGAGCACACTGATGTTGCTGTCCTGCTTGATAATGAGGCTATCTATGATATTTGCAGGCGCTCTCTTGACATTGATCGCCCTACATATACCAACCTCAATCGTCTGATTTCTCAGGTAAATTTATTATTTTGTGCGTTGCCACTTAATGGGCTTGTTCGTGGCTAATTTATATATTTTTGTTTGGTGAATCAGGTGATATCTTCATTGACTGCATCGCTGAGGTTTGATGGTGCTCTGAATGTCGACGTGACTGAATTCCAGACTAATTTGGTCCCTTACCCCAGGATCCACTTCATGCTTTCGTCTTATGCTCCTGTGATTTCTGCTGAGAAGGCTTATCACGAGCAGCTATCTGTTGCAGAGATCACTAACAGTGCTTTTGAGCCTTCTTCCATGATGGCTAAGTGTGATCCTCGCCATGGTAAGTACATGGCTTGCTGCTTGATGTACAGAGGCGATGTGGTGCCTAAGGATGTCAATGCAGCTGTGGCAACAATCAAGACTAAGCGCACCATTCAATTTGTTGACTGGTGCCCTACTGGTTTCAAGTGTGGTATCAACTACCAGCCTCCAACTGTTGTTCCTGGTGGTGATCTTGCCAAGGTGCAGAGGGCTGTGTGCATGATCTCGAACTCCACCAGTGTTGCTGAGGTCTTCTCTAGAATTGATCACAAGTTTGACCTCATGTATGCCAAGAGGGCATTCGTGCACTGGTACGTGGGTGAGGGCATGGAGGAAGGTGAGTTCTCTGAAGCTCGTGAAGATCTTGCTGCCCTTGAGAAGGACTATGAGGAGGTTGGTGCAGAATCTGGTGAGGGTGATGAGGATGAAGACGGTGAGGGTTACTGCTGAGAGGGGGAGATCATCATCAGCATTCAGTTTGGTTGCTTTGATTTTATTGTTGTGTTAATTTCTAAATGCTGTGAAATGTATGCTTCTTGCAATAGCTGTTGGACCTTTGTTTTGATTGCTCTTCACCTATGTGAAGACGCATCATTCTGGTACTCTTGGTTTGATAATTAGTATGCTCCTGCTATTACTTAGATGGTATTAAAGAGATGATTTTGTGCTATTCTGGTTGGCTTCATTCAGAAGACCTAGGGACATTTACCAATTTAGGATAGTTTAAATTTTTATTTCTCAAAATATGGTACACTTAAAA
>CATIWO010220628.1:0-12958 GCA_949673435.1 Macaranga tanarius
AAGGATAAGAAGAAGATTTTATTTGAATGAGATTAGAAATTGTAAATTTTATTATGTCATTAATGAGTTGTAAAAAGAGATGTATATACTTTTAAATAGTTTTATAGTTTAGTAATTTAATTCTTGTATTTTTTATGACAAGAAATTTTTGATTATCATTAAGTCTATAATTATGTTATTAATGGAGTAATTAGTGGTGAGAGTGTTTCATAAAATCATAAAAAATAATTAAATTTTAAGATATCAAATGATATCTTTCAAAAGTTTAAGAACTCAAATATAAAATTTTAAAAAAATTACTATTCAATATTACTTTACTTGAATAAAATTTAAAATTTTGAACTACTTAAATTATTTATTGTAAATAATAATTTAACTCAAAATAATAAAATGAATATCAATTTACATATAACAATTGAATTAAATAATAATTAACAAAATTAACAACTTTTAATTAAAATTTAATTTTGAACTCTCATTGTTTAAATAATCATTTTACATGTATTGATTAAAAAAATATACATTAAACAAATATATATATATATATATATGAACACACATGACACATACATGCATCATCAATTTACCAAAAAATTAATAGTTCATGATAAAATTACAAAAAAAAAAAAAAAGTTCGTGCATAGTTTTACAAATAATTAAAATAATATATTTTGACGTGGCGTCTATGTGGATCGACTCAAATTTTTTCGGTGGTCACGTCAGCAAAGTTTCACCAGATTTTTAACCGGTACATAAAATTACAAAAATAAAAAAATTTATATATAAAATTATTAAAATTAAAAATACATGATTAAATTAAAAAAAAAAGTTGAAGTATATGCAATTTTTTTTATATAAATAACCCTTTTATCAATAAAAACAACAAGTTTTTACCTATATGTATCTTTTTTAATTATTATTATTGACATGGCAATAGTAAATCTAACCGTTTGTAAAGAAAACCACAAACAATGCCATGATTTGAGGGGCATAAGACAAAGACTAAATCATCATTTGATATTTTGAAACAAGATCAAGGTAAAAAGTAAAGGTCATGAAGAGGGGTGTGCATAGCTTTTGAGATTATCGAACCACTTAATTTGGTTCGGTTCGATTTAATTTTTCAGTATATTAAATTATTTAAAATTGAACCAAATGTTGTATATAAAAAATTTGTTCAATTGAATTAATTGAATCAATTGATTTTTTATTTTTTTATTTTTATATATTTCAAAATTTTTTAAAAAATATATAATAATTTAATATAAAAATAATTAAAAATTTCAGTTTAATTTTAGGATTAGTTCAGTTCAATTTTTAATTAACTCTATTTAGTTATTTTAATTTAGTCAAAAAAACTCTCAAAAACTAACCGAACCAACCGATTGCACGCCATGAACATCTATAATAATATACTTTTGTAGATGAGCCTGCAAATGTCACCAATCTTGAAGCAAAAATATTTACATATGTATGACCATATGAGTATGGTCCTATAATTAATGCCGTATTGGAGTTGGCAGTTGGGAAGTCAAAGTATTTTTTAAATTGTTTGTTGGAATTTTACACATTATATTGAATTTATATTATTAATTAACTCAACTTTACATTTAACTTTTTTTTTTTTTTTTTCAAAAAAACTCCCCTTCGTAAAACTATAAGCATGTTTTTATCTTTCGCACATATACACATATATCTTTTTGATATGTTATTTAATTAAAATTGATAATTTATATAAAAATATACATTAAATAATGAGTTATTAATGAATTAACAAATTATTTAAAAAAAATGATTTTATAATTCAGTATGGAGAAAAAAAAGAAGTTTATAATTTTGAGAAGGAGAGGGAGTAATATAATTTAAAATTATAAATTTTAATAGCTGAAGTGCAAATAAATCTACTTAGCGATTGAGTTATTTTTTTAAAAAATTATGTTTAAATAAAAGATATTGGATAAAAAACGGAATATTTTTTAATTAGTTTATTTAAAATTTTGTTAATGTGTTTAATAATGCACTAAATGTGACCAATAATAGTTGGGATCAACTAGCGTGAGACTATTTTCGTTTAAAGTACGTTTTAAATTCGAGACTTAACATATGCAATTGTATTAAATTAGTTGTTAAAATATTTTATTTATTTCATAATTTTACATGAATCGAATTCAATTAATTAAAATTCATGCTTTAAATATTGGTAATTTACGAAAATATAATGACAATGTGCCAAATATCTAATATATGCAATTATGAATTATTTGATTATTGCTTTTCTAATTTTCAATATACCCGTTAGAGATCTTTCATAAAAAGAGATAGCCTTAATTATAAGGTTAATTGTCTTTTTCATCTCGGTCAAATATTGAAAATGATACGGGGGTGGTACTAACAAAAACAACCTAATTAGGGCAATAAGCCAATAACAGCAACCTTTGTATATATATTGTCCATTATCTCAATATATAGATTTGCTACGTTTAAGCAATTAGCCAGCAACCGTTGTTTATTTATTTATTTATTGAAGGTGCAAGCAACTATATATATATATTGTTAGCTAATTGCTTTTACATTGTTAAAGAGAAAACATATCTTGAAATAAAAAAAAAATTATGCGGATATTTTCTAATTTTAAAAAAATACACATGCCCACAAACTTTGAAATAATTTATTATTTAAAATGTCGGTTTTCTAACTAAATGGATTTATTTTAATGAGGTTTTTATTTCATGAAAAATACTAAAAATTTATCATTTAATTTCCCTAAAGTAATTGCTCTGCAAAAATTCTCCAACACTGGCTGCATTAAAATTCTGAAACAAATATATATAAACGCAATTTTTTAGAAGAGTAAGGTCCAGGTACAAAATTTGAACCCCAAGCAAAAGAGTAAGGGAGGGTGACCCACACCACTGGCAGGGGAGAGGAGGCAATGGGCTCTTGTCTTTTGGCATTTGGGACAGCAGTACCTATTGTATTGACGCTCCTTTCCTTAATTGCAAGTTTGCAACAATTTACTATAGTATACATACATACGTCCTATACAATAATAAATATTAATCCCAAATTCCAATCACCAAAAAGCCTCACGAACTTTCTTCATTAATATTTAATGTTTGCCCATGGGAGCCTACCCTTAATTGTCTAATGAGATAGGTCCATTTTTATTTGGTAGCATTGTGCTCTTGTAGGACCCTTTTATAGTAGTATACAAAAATGACCTCAATTTGCTAAATTTTTACAATAACCCAGTTGCTGGTAGAAGATGCAGCAGAATTTGCAGCTATCCAATTTTAGTGGACCTTCGTTTATCAACAACCTTGACAAGACATATATGTTCCAAAAAAAAAAAAAAAAAACATTGACAATACATAGAGTTGAATTTTCAATATTGTACATGTCCAATAATCATTTTCTCTTTTTTTTTTTGGGTACTATTTTCTCCAAGGTTTGGTAATTATATATGTATTTTTAACATAATTATTCTTGTATCATATGTAGCACAATGTTTGTTTTAATTTTTAAACTATGTTATATTTTTTTTCTGAGAATAACTATATTAGATAGTCTACTTGTATATACACAGGTTAATTAGGAACCGATTGTATTTATGATAATACTTTGTGAATTTCTAGCTAGTGTAAGTTTTACCTGTTATAAAGTTTGACGAAAAAATAATAATTTGTAATTATAATTCAAATTATTAGGAATTCATGCTAATAAAGTCTGATGAGACTGCCTATGATGGATGATTTACTATCCAGACATAAAACTAAAGAATTAGTTAAAGTTAAAGGTTTAATTTTTGACTTCCTCATGTTCAAAAAAGACTTATTAGACTGAAATATTATTTTTCAATTTTTGATGATGAAAAAAAAATTTAATTTATAAATATTTAAATAGTTATATCAGTCCCATTGATATAAAATCTTTTTTACGTGGGTAAAGATAATAAATCAATGAAAAATATGAGAAATGAATATATATATATATATCAATTTTGATTCTTTTATTAGGAACTGCACAAAGCATTAGGTCGCTAGTTACATTATATGACATTCACATGCAACCTGGCTAAGAGAAAATGACATTCACATGCGATATGGAAGAAAGAGTATTTCATTAGATTTTGTGACAATTTTTAGCTTTGTTGTGCTATAGGTGATAATCAACATGTTTTGGTGGTATGAATTTTTTTTTTCCCTCAAAAAAAGGTTGTTCAAACATGAAAGCTAAATTCTATATTGTCTTGTCTCAACTAGGTAAGATAGATTAAGAATTAATGAATTATGTTTTTAAGAAAGGGGTTGTTAATGAATCTAATTTGTACCAAATTAAGGAACTTAGAAACCAAGATTTTAATTTTTTTTTTATAATCATGATGATTAATTTTTTATTAAGATGACAGATTGCTATTTTTAGCTAGGGTTTCATGTATACATTCTATGTAAGATCACATAGCACATGGCTTTTAGATTTTGTTGACTCTTGACTAAAATTGTTTGACAAGTTGGATCGGTTTTAACTATATTCAAACTAAATTTAATTGAATTATTAATACATATTTTAGAAAATAAATTATATTTTGATATCAAATTACATAACTTAAATGTATACTAATTAACTATGTGAATTTTTAGAATTATTATTTAATTATATAAATTGGTATAGAAATGATTTGAAATTGGAAAACTGAAATATAGTAAATTAAAATTCTGTATTTTTTTTTGAAGTATGATAATTTATTCTAAGTTGGAGGTGGGAATTTTGATTTTATTATAAAAAGGAACTCGATTATTATGTTTATTATTCCATTAAATGCAAATGCAAATGCAAGTATAACTTTAAATATAAATTTGTTGTTTAAACTGAAATCATGATAGATTACACTAATATAATTACATTTTTTGAATGGATAATGTAATTATATTTTATTTATATAACAAAATTTATTATGTATATATAAACAATTTCTTATACACACAGACATTTATTGGTGATAAAAAGTGATAGTTTATTGACTAAATTGTGACCTTAGGTAGATTTACAAAAATGCTCGAGACAATATACAAAATTTAATTAATTATAAAAAATTGTTAGTTATTTAAATTATAAAATGGCATACTATTTCTCAAAATTCCGAACTCGAATTTTATTTTTCCCCATCTTTTTCTAAACAATAATTATGAAAAAATAAAAATAAAATTATAATCATTATAAATTCGCCCGAAAAAAATTACAAATTTTCCTTATTTTTTTTTAAATAAAAAGATGTTTATAAATTTTTCATATCATCAAGGTTAGGGTGTAACTGAGCCGCGCTATTCGTGAGCGGCTCAGTGTTCGACTCGTTAAAAGCTCGTTCAAACTTGTATATTGAATCTCGTTTAATAAATGAGCCGAACTCAAATTATACAAAATTCGGCCCGTGAAAGCTCGTGAACAAGCTCGAATAAGAGCTCGTGAACCGGCTCGTAATTTTAATGTATTAATAATTTAATTTTAAATATACAATATATAGACTTTTATTCATTTAAATATTTTTAAAATATATTATTACAAAAAATCATAATTTTATAATAAATTATTTAGTAAATAATTTATTTTAATTTTTTTAATTAATAATTTAAATTTATACATTGTATTTTTATAAATTTTTTTAACTTATTTAGGTTCGTTTAAGCTCGTGAATAGCTCGCGAACACTTAGCGGTCTAATGAGGCCTAATAAATTTAGCTCATTTATAAATGAACCAAACTCGGTTCGGTTCGATTACACCATAATCAACGCCAAGGACACCATCTGCCCAATACTAGTACATGCATGTGATGTGAGAGTAATAAATCTTGCAGTTACATCGACACTAGCGAAGAATTTGACTCTAATATGTTATCTTGATGGAAAAAAAAAAAAAAAAAAAAACTAGATTTTAAGTCAAATGATCAACTTTAGTTAAGTGATAAATTTTTTTTCAAAAATTTTTCTGTGATATAGGATTTAAATTCAATTTAAAAAAAAAAGAAATTTAATTTAAAAGAAAAGAATTGTCTCTTATTATATAATCAATTACTATATTTAAATTATATGAACTTTTTATTAATAAAAAAATAATATTTTTTAGTATTAACGAATTTTTTATCTTCTAAATTTGATATTTGTGATTAAATTTGTATTTTAATATTATTTTTGATATATTCTAACATACTAAAAATAAAATTTATAAGTTTAGTATTATTTGAAATATCTTAAAAATTTCAATTCTATAAAAGTTAAATACTTAAATTACTTTTAAATTAAAAAAATAATTGTGATGAAAAAATAATTATTTTTATAAATATAAGTATAAAAAATAAATATTTGTAAAAAATTTAAACATAAAAGAAGTTTATTCTTAGAATGCATTAATTTAAAAATAAACAAATGTCATAATTGTTTACTATTTGTCCTACAAATACATCATTAGCTAAAAAGTGGTAGTACTAAAAGCAGTGGCAGTATTGTAATAAACAACAAAACACAGACCCAAAGTGTAAAAACTCACACACACGACACAACACAGCTAAACTCAACGTTTCAACTTGTCTTCTTCTTCTTCTTCGTCATCTTCATTTCTCATTCTTCTTCTCTACGTTGCTTTTACTTTTTTTTTGTATCCGTTGAAACCGCACTCTAAAAACCCTATAAAATTTTCCCATCAACCAAACACTCACATTTTCCCTAGAAACAAACCATCCAATGTCGGCCTCCGGCACGGACACCACTAATTCTCTACCGCAAAAGCTTGCCTCAAAAACGTCATTTATGAATCTAAAACTCTACGTTATAATCGCAGTTGTTTCAGTGTCTTTGCTCGTGGTCTTCGTCCTCATTTATCTCTGCGTCCGCGCTAAGAAGAAACGTAACAAACTGATTTCGAAACAGAGCTCTGGCTTGATCCCGTTAGTTTCCAAAGAAATCGTTGAAGTCAAAGCGTTGGATCGCAAAGAGACTATTTTTAATGAAAATGAAGAGGTAAGCTTGATGAAGAAGAAAGAAATGATTGAGGTTGTTGATGTTGAGATCGGAGAAGGAAACAAGAAGAAGATGAGCGGAGAGAGTGAAGGTGACGCGTCTTGTAGCGCGAGTGGGAGTGATGTTTCGACGTCGGTCGATTTGCAGCAGAATATCGGATGGGGACGATGGTATAGTTTAAAGGAGCTAGAGATTGCGACACGTGGATTTGCCGAAGAGAATGTGATCGGTGAAGGTGGATACGGTGTCGTTTATAGAGGTGTATTGGAGGATGGCTCTGTGGTTGCTGTTAAGAATTTGCTTAACAACAAGTAAGTATACAATTTACCATAAAAGATAAAAAGTAAACATAAAAATCAAGGCTAGCAACATTCTGTTTGTTTATTTTTTAAATTTTTTTTACTGTTTTATTTTGGTGGTAAAATTTAATTTTAATGGAGTTAATTAAGGTATGATCTGGGTTGATATTGCACGCTCTGTGTCGGTGCCAGATGTTTCTTTTGTTGTGGATAATAAGTGCTTTTGTTCTTTATTTATCTTTCTTTTGTTCTTTTTTAAATTTTAATCATCCCATTTATCTTTACTTTCTTAAAATTAACTTATTTTAACGTTATCTATAGTTTTTTTCTTTATAGGAGCTTTATGTCATCAAGACTTCAAAATGTTTAAAGTGTTGATCTTGTTAAACTTTTTTTTTTTTTTTTTTTTTTTATGAACTAAATGACTTGGAAATATGGTTATTATGCCAATGCTTTTGGTGTTCAATTGGGATTATTTGGCAAATGTATCAATTGATTTTTCCTGAAAATGAAATTTTGTTAGTTCTTTGACTTGGTTAATATTAGAGCTCGAGCCCACATTTCTAAAAAATCTGATTAATTTCAATGTTAAATTGATGAACAATCTAAGTTAGAGGTTTTCATTGTTTGATATTTTGGTATTTGAAAAAATTTACCTTTGATTAAAGTCTAAATGGTGTTAGTTTTGTGTTTGTAGGGGTCAGGCAGAGAAGGAGTTCAGGGTGGAAGTTGAAGCCATCGGAAAAGTAAGGCATAAGAACTTGGTGGGTCTAATTGGGTATTGTGCTGAAGGTGCTCGTAGGTATTTCTCGTACATACTTATTAGCTTCGTTGTCATCCACTTATTTTAAGGGTTGTTTTCTTCTTTTTGTTAATGGGCACTTTTGTTGGTCGTTCAGGATGCTTGTTTATGAATATGTTGACAATGGCAATTTGGAGCAGTGGTTACATGGTGATGTAGGGCCTGTTAGTCCTCTGACTTGGGATATCAGAATGAAGATTGCCATTGGAACAGCAAAAGGGTGCATATTTTTGTTTCCAGTGCCCATAATTATTTGCCATTTATCTTTTTCTATCGCTTCCTTTTCTGTTCCTGAAATTTATAGTTTTTGTCTCTGTCAGGCTAGCATATTTGCATGAAGGTTTAGAACCTAAAGTTGTGCACCGTGATGTGAAATCTAGCAACATACTTTTGGATAAAAAATGGAATGCAAAGGTCTCAGACTTTGGACTGGCCAAGCTCTTGGGTTCAGATTCAAGCTATGTCACTACACGTGTTATGGGAACATTTGGGTTTGTATTTTGTCAATTTCCTTGATCAATTTTCATTAATGAGATACTAAAACTTAAACATGGATAGTAACGATTTTGTTATCTGCAGATATGTTTCTCCTGATTATGCAAGCACAGGAATGCTGAATGAGGGAAGTGATGTTTATAGTTTTGGAGTGCTTCTTATGGAGATGATTACAGGAAGGAGCCCAATTAATTACTCCAGACCAGCTGGAGAGGTGGTTATCAAGTTTTCCATTATCGCACACATCAAAAAGACACTGTCATAAATCTTAACACTGTTCTCATAAATTTATTTCAGATGAATTTGGTTGAATGGTTTAAAGGAATGGTAGCTAGTAGGCGTGGAGAAGAAGTTTTAGACCCTCTGATGGAAGTTCAGCCTTCTGCAAGAGCTTTGAAACGAACCATGCTTATTTGCCTTAGATGCATAGATTTGGATGGCAATAAGCGCCCAAAGATGGGGCAAATTGTTCATATGCTTGAGGCAGACGACTTTCCATTTCGTGCTGTAAGTCCTATGCCTCCTTGTGCCATGCTTAAATTTCAATTATAATGGTAAATGTCTTTGTATCAACTAACTACACAACCAATGTTTGCTCTTAATCATTTTCATGTTGAAGGATTTGTGTCTAGGTTCTCCTACTGTCAGATTAGATGTTCCATGGCATTCTGATTGGCAACTGACATCACTTACCAAACGATTGCTCTTAGTCACTGTCATTTAGTATAACATAATATCACTGTATTGGGACATAGTCCCATTGGCCTTTTCATGTGCGAATTCAATTATTATTTTGTATTTGAAAGTAAACCATGTATATATCATGCATGAAACAAGTTCAGATGTCTAACATTGATATCAATTCATGCTCTGGAAATTTAGAGAACATGATATCCTTCTGACTAATTCTCATTTTATTTATCAAGAAATCACAAACTAAATGTCAGTTATTTTGCAATATTTCTGTTTTTTAAATCCCTGGATGGATCTCATTTAGTTTTTTTTTCTTCCTCCGCAGGAACTTCGATCAGCTAGAGACAAAGATCCTCCCTCTTCTTATGCAGTTGCGTCCAACAAAGTTCCATATCCAATCAAACATGTTGGTGGAAGTGATGCAGAAAGATCAAGGCGGAGATGATTGTTTCGGATTGAAGGATTAATAGTTTGTGCAAGTTCAAATTATTTTGTAGCATAATTCTTATTTAGCTTGCTTAGAAATAATCACTCGTATTCAATGTGCACATGTTACCTTTTCTCCCACCTTCTGGACAGTCCCCATTTTGCTCTTACAGTTCAAATGAGTCATGTAAATATGAATCCATATTTGAATATGTGAAATCTCAGTTTGCTTGTCATGATTATCAGAACCTTTTTGGTGATATTGATAATGAACTGAAGGATATTTGGCCCTCTTTTTTAGCCCTTCTAGCAACCAGACTGCATTATTTGTCAAAAGAACCAACGTCACGACTGCTTATTTCAAACATATTGAAAGGGCAAGCAGACCTGTGAGTCGTCAAGCCTAAGTAAATTTATGATCCTTCATCTTTCTTCTTGCTGCAGACACCAGAAGTTCTTTGATTCACTTATTCCATTAGATATCGTGTCACGTTTGACTCCAAGCACCTGTAGGTTTAGTCAATGGAGATAGCTATTTTTCTAAGGCACAAAGAAAGGATCAAATAGCTTCATGATTCAGCCAGATAGCGCCACCAGAGGTAAACAATATATTGTAACAATATGCCTTGCTCATCGTGGTAGCACTTCTGTTGCTTTCACTAATACGTGGATTGGTACATTAACTGTTATGATGGTTGTTGCTGTGTTTATGGTATTCCTAGTTCGCTGCAATTACCCACTTCTGTTTCATTACTCGCCAGGCCTGCTAATTACTATTGAAGATGATGGCATCCGCACATATATGTCTATTGCTAGTCAGTGTGCATGTGCAATAATAGATGGAGAAAGTAAAATCCAATATGCCATTGGTGTTAAATAACTAAAGAACCAATCAGATGGTCTGATTCATAATTTCACTTATGAAAATTGTAAAAATGTGGTGTTCGGATCTCCACAATCACACCTACACTTTTATAATGCAATGGCATCCAGGTTGGCCATGAAGAGGTGGAGGCCAGGTTCGATTTTTGCTCCCCTTATATATACTAATACTTAACACTATCAACTAACCATTTCATCCATGCCAAAACTATTTTATCTAGTTTAAAAAAAAAAAAAAAATCCATAACCTTCATTCACTAGTGTTAATGAAAATTTATTATTATTATTTTTTGAACTACTAGATGGGTTGGAAGATAGGGGATTCGATCCCCTCTCTTTACAAGTGTCAATTCCACAATGAGATAGAGAACCGTTCCATTATAGGTGGGGTTAAAAATTTATTATTTTTATGACAAATAAGATGATTACTTTTTATTATATTATGTACATCCATAATTGATATGGTTGATTTCTCAAACATTAACCTAATGTATGAGAAATGGAATGGAATGTTTTTTAAAAAGAAGGAAATATAAAGAAAGAGAATGAAATAAAAATTATATATTTTATTGTGTTGGTAACTTAAAAATAATTAATAAAAAGAAAATAAAAGAAAATATTTAAAAAGAAAATAAAATGTTAAATTATAATATGTTCTGGAGGGAAATAATTGCCTTCCAATTTTTTCTCTTTTATTAAATTTTAATAATTAAATAATATAAAATCTAATTTTTCTTACTCTCTTCCTTTTTTTATATTCTCCTTAACCCATACACTTTTTTTTTTTTTATATTCTTCTTAACCCTTGGACGGTGATAGAGAAGTATAAGAGAAAAAAACTGTTATTAATTGTTATGAAAGTAGTGGTTGGGTCGTGAATTGGACTTTGGACCTTTCAAAAACATAAGTAAGCTTTCTTAAAATTGTGAATTCTGTTATTAAAACGCCATTCGATTCCTTCAGTAGTCTTTGTCCCATACCACATGTTGAGCATTGAGTGCATCCCAATCAAAGACATTTGTAGTATCTCGTGCAATAAAAAAAAAAAAAAAAATCATATGTTTTTCCCACTAGTACAAATGGAACAAAACATGATCGTGTCTCATTATTGCTCCATTAAAAAGAAAAAAATTGTACCCACATTTGGTTTACTCAAGCAAAACTAGAATTTCATTTCATTGTGAGAATTTTCGATTATTTTATTCCAATCATGTGAATTATCATTAGTATAATTACAAGGTTTACTTATTTTAAACATAAAATAAAAATAAAAATAAAATTCATGACACATGAATAGTTCATGTTAAACTTTGATGTATTTGGATATATAATCCATTATTTCAGGATCTAAAACAACATGATAATTTGCACAGACCGTCTCTAAGTTTTGACCCATATTTCATCACCGTCCTAAATATTTAATTTGTAACCAAAAACTCCTTAAATCGTAATTGAATTACAACAAAAGTCATTCCGGCCATTATTTTGCCAAATCATTAATCACCTCCCGGAGCGCTGATGTGTTCAAACTGACGTGCCACGTCAGTAACCTTCATGCTGACATGGACATCCTTTTTGAAAGTTGACTGTTCTTCTTCTTTTTGTTCCTTTTCCACCCCAAAATCTCCATTTCCTTCTTCTTCAGCTACCAAACTCCCCATTAAACGCAAAACCCTTCCAATCCTCTCCTCCCTCCCATCGTTGATTCTACCGCTGCCGTCGTCGATATCAGCCGCCTTAAATCCCCATCTTTCAAATTCTTCATCTTCTCCAAACCCTCATCGTCTCAACCATACTCTAGAAGCAGAAAGAAAAAACAAAACAAAACCTAGAACCCCAACTCACCTCAATGGTGACCACCATCAATCCACCAAGTGACACCCACTTAATGTTTGCAGCAAACTTGAAGCATTCCTCATTATTTTCTTATTTTCATCCTCTACCAATCTCATACAAATCTCAAAGACTCCACCTTTAATAGCTTATGCAAATTAAATGATAAGACTCCACCTTTTTTAGATTTGAGTCCAATGGTGAGACTTAATCCTGAGAGGAAGAGGATCTAATTGGATAGATACTAAAGACAAAAAAAACTGAGTGTAGTGTTATTTTAGCAGCAAAATTAGAATAAAAACACATAGAGACTTACATTTCCCATAGCAAGCAATCCTTTATCAAATAAGAACAAAATTCCAAGAAATGAGAAAAAAATTCCAAATGCAGTCAAGCCTACTCCAATCTCTGCTGCATTTCATTTCAAACATTAATTTTATCATGTTAAAAAATTTGAAGCAGTGTAAGTGTTTACTACCCACTTTTCCGATTGTTCATTTCAAATGACACCATTTTT
>CATIWO010220741.1:0-13518 GCA_949673435.1 Macaranga tanarius
GAATTTGTGTTTTTACCTTTCTTAATTTAGTTTCATTTCTTTGAATTTTCAAACTCTATTTCGTTGTCTAAACAATCAAACATTGTGAGTATTACAGTATTCAACCTACAATCCCTGTGGGACGATATCTTTATTTACTACATGATATGATTCTGTACGTTTGTGGATTTGTGCTCATCAAAAGCTTACCAATTGGGGCTCCAATGGCTTAAAGACCTCCTAAAGCTTCTCAAACCTCTTGTTAGATGAGTAAAGCAAGATCAAAATCTCCCAAACTCAATAAAAAAAATCAATCTCCTAGCTAATAGATTTCTCTACACTTCTAACACACACATATATACATACCTTTACACACACACACACATATGCAACCAATCATAAGCTTTCACTTGCCCCTCCATAGGTGTCTTCTTAATTAATTCATAATTATCATTAAAGAATAACAATAATTATCTAGATAAATATAGATAAATATCACCACAATATCCTTCCTTCCCCTTAATGAAATGGGAGTAATATACAATAGCCCCTAACTTTCTATTGCGATAATCTACTCCTATCTTTTCTTACAATTAGGTCCCTCTCTATAATTCATAAACATACCCCATACTTAAATTAAATTCACTATTCTACTATGTATAAAATGTATTATATAAGGAAGGAATAGACATTCTAAAATGCGGGTATTACATTTCTCCCCTCCTTAAAGAAAATTTCATCCCCGAAATTAACTACTCACCAATTTCTGGAAATAAGTACGGGTATTTTTACTTCATATGTTCTTCTACTACCCACGTTGCTTTTCTTAGTGAATGATAACTCCATTTGACTTTTACCATAGGAATTTACTTGTTTCTTAACTACTTCACTTTTAGATATAAAATCTCTATTGGTTCTTCCACATAAGTTAGCTTCTCAAAGATTTCTATCTCTAGCTCTTATACGATGTGACTCGGATCTGATCGGTACTGCCTTAATATTAACACATGAAATACATTATGAATGGAAGATAATTCTTTTAGTAGAATTAATCTGCATGCCGGTGGTCCAATCCTTTCGCTAATCTTATAAGGTCCAATGTATCTCGGACTTAATTTCCCTTATTTGCCAAATCTCAATTTCTTTTCCATGGGGATACCTTTAGGAAAATCTTCTCACTAACGTTATACTCCATTTCCTGGCAGTGTCGATTTGCATGACTTTTCTGGCAATTCTGGGCTGCTTTTAAACATTTTTTAACTACTTAAATCTTCTCTACTATTTTTTGCACTAAATATGGTCCTTCGAGTTGCCTCAAACCTTCAACATCCCAACAAATTAAACTTCCATATTTCCTCCCATACAAGGCTTCATAAGGTGCTATTCTGATACTGGAGTGAAAACCATTATTATACGTGAACTCCATCAGTGGTAAATGATCATCCTAATTCCCTTTGAATTCAAGTGTACAAGCTTTGATCATATCTTTTAAAGTCTGAATAATTCTTTCCGATTGCCCATCCATTTGAGAATGAAATGATGTGCTAAAATGCAATTTAGTTCCCAATGCTCCCTGTAAGCTTCTCCAAAAATGTGATGTAAATCATGGATCTCTATCAAATACAATTGACACAGGAATCTTATGTAATATCACAACCTCAAAAACGTATAAAGAAGCCAGTTTATCCAAAGAATTAGTTGATTGAATATGGAAGAAATGAGCTGAATTGGTGAGTCGATCAACTATCACCCATACAACATCATGTTTCAGAAATATTCATGGTAACCCAATCACAAAGTCCATCGTCATCCTCTCTCATTTCCATTCTGGTATCCTCAAAGGTTACAATTTTCCTGTAGATGCTTGATGTTCTGCTTTCACTTGTTAATATATTAAGCATTTTGCCATATATTTTGCCATATCTTTTCTCATTATCGGCCATTAATAAAAAAGGCTTCAAATTTCGATACATTTTAGTACTCATTGGATGTATAGCATAGGGTGTACTGTGAGCTTCATTTATGATTGGCCTTTTTAATTCCCCGATATTCGGAACACATATACAATTGTCAATTACCAACATGCCATTTTTTTATTACAAATTGAGTGTTGACTCCAGTTTCCACTTTCTCTTTTATCTTCTTCAAATATGCATCTTCCATTTGAGTAATTCTGATTTGATCTACTAATGATGATTTAATTTGCAAGGTAGCCAATAAATGGTTTTCCCTAATATTTAGAGAAACATTTATTACCCGTAATGCTACAAGATTCTCCCTCTCATAGTAAATTATTCCAGCAGTATTCTCTACAATTTTATGACTTAAAGCATCAGCTACTACATTTACTTTTTTCGGATTATACTCAATAGTGCAATCATAGTCCTTCAATAATTTCATCCATCTTCGTTGCCTCAAGTTCAACTCTTTCTAAATGAAAATGTACTTTAAACTCTTATGATTAGTAAAAATGGAAAAGGTTTCTCCATATAAATAATGTCTCCAAATCTTCAATGCATGAATAATGGCGGCTAACTCCAGATCGTGTGTAGAGTAGTTAACTTCATGAGTTCATAATCGCCTTGAAGAATATGTGATCACCTTTTCCATTTTGCATTAGAGCACATCCCAATCCTTGCCCCGAAGCATCCGTATACACCACAAATCCTCCATTTTCGGTTGGCAGTGCAAGCACTGGAGTAGTAGTAAATGCTTTCTTAGTTCCTTTAACCTCTCAAAACTACATTGACACGTTTCGGTCCACCGAAATTGCACATTCTTCTTCAATAAATTTGTTAAAGGCCTTGCAATAATAGAGAAATCCTTCATAAATCTTCTATAATATCCAACCATCCCTAGAAAACTCTGAATCTCCATCATAGTTTTAGGTGCTTTCTATTCTATAATAGCTTTAATCTTCAATGGGTCCGGTTTCACACCTTCCCTTGAAACTATATGCCCAAGAAAAGTAATTTCTTCTATCCAAAATTCACATTTGTTGAATTTCGCATACAATTATTTATCTTGCAATATCTACAAAGCTATTTGGAGATGTCTTTCATGCACTTCCTTGCTTGGAGAATAAATAAGGATATTGTTAATGAAAACAATCACAAACCGATCTAAAAACTGTTGAAAGATTTAATTTATCAATGACATGAATGTTGCAGGTGCATTTGTCAATCTAAAAGGCATAACTAGAAATTCATAATGCTCATATCTAGTCCTAAATGCAGTATTGGAAATAGAAGATTCTGCCACTCGGAGTTACCAATATCCTGATCTCAAATCTATCTTTGAGAATATTGTACCATCTTTTAGTTGATCAAGAAAGTCGTCAATCCTTAGTAACGGATATTTATTCTTCACTGTAATTCTATTCAACTGCCGGTAGTCTATGCACAACCGTATACTGCCATCTGCCGGTAGTCTATGCATAACCGCATACTGCCATCCTTCTTCTTTACAAATAAAACTGGAGCTCCCCATGATGAAATACTTGGTCTGATAAACTCTTTCTCTAACAACTCTTCTAGCTACTTCTTCAGCTCCTTTAACTCCGTAGGTGCTATTCTATATAGAGCAATTGATATCAATACCGCCCTCGGAATAGTTTCAATCTCAAAATCTACTTCTCAGTATGGAGGTAATCCCAACCATGCATCCAAAAACACATCAGGATAATCTCTAACTACAGGTACCTCCCTTACCCCAGGACTAACCTTTGTAGTATCCACAATATTGGCTAAGTAAGCCTCACACCCATCTCTAATTAAATGAAAAATAGTCATTGCTAAAATTAAATAAGTAATTACAACTTTCCTTTCACCCACTAATATTGTCTTTCTCTGTCCCAAAATATTTATAACTACTTCTTTAGTATAACAATTCACAATGGCATGATGTTTTGCTAACCAATCCATTCCCAAAATAATATTAAACTCCTCTAATTTAATAACTTCAAAGTCCATATATAAAGTCTCACCATCTACTTGTAACACCCGTATTTTGGGAAATACTGTTCATATATATTATTTTTATGACATATAGAGTAGAGTTATGGTTTATATTTAAGTGTAGATATGTATATGTTAGTAGGGAGGGGCTTTATTATAAAAGAAGTTTGGGTTGAATTGTCATATTTGGAAGTTGTGGATTATTGTGTAATAATCCAAGTTCATTAAGGGGGAAAAGTAATATTTTGGTGATATTTTTATATTATTTTATTAAGAGATTAATATTATTTTATCGTAGAGATAATTAGCCTTTATGGAGGAGTTATCAACTTGGGCATTTGGTGAATAGTGAATTTATTTGGTGTATATTTTATTGTATGTGTGTGTTGTATATGTGCTTGTATGTTTGTAAAAAAATTTATTTCAGTAAGAAAAGAGAGGGTTTGAGAGGCTTGGGAGATTTCGATAAATTATCTACATATCTAGCAAAGATTTTGGGGAGCTTAAGAAGATCAATTAGCTATTTAAGCATCAATTTTGACTTGATAAAAGGAATGAAGGCACTCTTAAGTGGAAAGAAGACCCTTTTTGAGGTTGGGAGTAATTGGAGGTAAGTAATTACTTACATATGTATATATAGATTAAACTCTATTATGTATATTGGTGTTTTCAATTACTATAGATAATTAAGTTGTGAATTGAATGTGAAGATGTTGTTGTGATAATACATGATGAATATATGTATATGGATATATTATTGTGTAAAGCATGATGGATATATATATATATATGAAATGTTGTTGAGAGAAAACATGGCGAATTGATGTATATGTAATGTTGTGAGACCATTGAATAGTCGATTGAACATGTACAGTGATGGATTATGAATATTGGCACTTAAGAGTGCAAGCCACTTTATATGGTATAAATTGATATACTTTGCTTATGAGAAAGGTGAATTGTGATTCACTACAAGAAATGAAATTGATGAGAAATGAAAAGCGATGTTAAATTGTGATTATATAATTGTACATATACATTGTGAGATATTGTAAGAATAATTGAAATATATGCATATGGTATGATGTGTTGTGTTTCACAAGAAGGTGAAATGAGTGAGAAAAATGGTGATGTGTGAGATGGTGTGTTGAGTGAAGACTGAGCCGGTTGGATAGTCTTCACTGATTGTGTAATATGGGAAAAGCTGAGCTGTGGATAGCTATCCATAATTGAATTATGGAAGTGAGATTGAGTCAGTCAGATAGTCTCACTTCATGACCAATTGAAATGTGAATGTAATTGTAAGTAATATAGCCAATAAGGCTAAGTGTGAGGAAAATTATATGAGGAAAGGTTTATCCGGATACTAACTCGCATAAACATGCATCATTGCATTATATTTACACACATGATGGAATGTGAGAATTCTGATATGAATTGAATGTGAGGATGAATCCGGCCGGATAATGCACACTGATGTGAATGTTTATATTTAAATTATGGAATGGAATTGTGAATGTTGTATTCTTACTATTATGTGAATTAGTTATAAATATATATTTAATATAAAGGTGATTATGGGGACACCAAATAGATGTATTGAAATACAATGTGTGCATGGGATGTTTAAAATTAAACGATGGATGTGGATGATCTTTAAGTGTGAATGATTGATAGTATGTGTTAATAGATGTTTTAGTATGGATTAGTGTGTTTAGAATGTGTTGTTGTGGCTTGAATTGAATTATATTCATGTACTTTGACATCACTAGTCATTTCAAGGGCATTTTTGTTAATCCATACAAATGAATTAAGTCTAGTTGTCTTCATGAAAGTTGTAGCCCTCTGAAATAGGTTTCCATAACCTCTTAAATCACTTGAATCCGAGTTTTTAGAGGAAGTTATGGCTAAAAGAGTGTGACATAGTCAGTAGGGTCATATCTCTGGGCGCCTGTGCTGACTCGGCAACTGGGTGCTGAGTCATGCCTGCAACTCGTGGTGCCGACTCGGCACAGTGTGCCGAGTCGTGACGAGTCAGCCTTCATTCGACACATTTGTATCTTTATATTTTGACCATAACTTGAGCTGTAGACCTTCAAATGAGGCGTAGTTTGATGCTAGAGAAACTTTAAAGAGTTTTCTACAACTTTTATATTATAAGTTTGAGTTGAATTTATCATTAAGATTCTCTAACGGAGCTAGACATTTTATTGCTCACTTGCTCCTTCTTTATTTGGACTCCTGTATGCGCTTAATGTAGTGCCAATGGTTATGGGACTTCATGGTAATTATATGTGGACCTATTAGAGGTTTGAAAGATAAATTTTATTACCTTGAGAATGTGTCTTATATATTAAATTTTTCTTATTATGTCAATTCAACTTTTGTGAGTTGGCTTTATGTGTACAAATGTTTTAATAGTTACTTACTGAGTTGCAAGCTCACCCCTTTTACTATTGATATTTTTTTTTCAAGACTCAATTAGACTTAGCTTGAAGCTTGCATTGGAGTCTTAGGAGGGCCGAAACGAGTTTGGTGCATCCGACGTTTATTCTGCATATTATGTTGGCATATTTATATGATGTTGTGTAGACGTTGTCATATATTTATATATAAGATGTATAAACATTTAATACTCATATGAGTATTTTTATGTATCTCAATTAGTACATTGTTGAAAAGATTTTTCTTATGCCACATATCTTGGTGGATCATTGCCATATGTATGGTGGTGATTTTGGGCCTCACACTACTAGTATAGGACATACTCTCATCACTGAATTTACTATCACAACACCCCCAGCAGGCATGGAAACATATAGACTCTATTCTAATAGTTCAATTGTACCATGCATTCTCAATGCAAACTCATATGATACAAATGAACATGTAGATCTAGGATCTATCAATACATATGCATTATGGTCAAAGATAGTAAATATACTAGTAACTGTATCCGGTGCAGCTGGGGCTTCTTGCCTCGTAATAGCATATACCCTGGCTTGACTTTGAATCTGCAGAGTTGATCTTGTTTGTGTTGAGGCACCAATTCCATTTCCTCTCCCACGACCTCTACCTCAACTAATCTGGGGATTATTTTCTACCATACTACTTTTTCTTATTATTTACAGTCCCTTAGCACTCTTCCTTGATGGATAGTCTCTCATAAAATGTCATAGTTGACTGCAATAGTAATACACAGTTACTTAAGACCCCCAACATTTCCTAGAATGAAATCAACCATATTTGTTACATGTAGAGGTTAATACACCTCCCATAGTTTTACTTCTTCCCACATTTCTTTGGTTAGCCAATCTCCTGATTCCTTTACTGAAAGCACTCTTTGCTACTCAATTGGATCGACTGAACCCTCGTCCTCTGAAATTTCTTTGCTGGAAACTAGAACCTCTAAAGGATGATCCTCCATCAGTTCTATCTAAAGTGGTAAACACACCAGTAGTTCTCTTCTTCTTTGCTTCTAACGCATTTCTCTTCATTATAGTTTCTTCTACTCAAAGTGCCATTTCTAATAAATCCCGATAAATCAGAGGTTTGATCACCATCCTTTCCTAGATTTCAAGAGTTAAACCCCTTTCAAACTTGTCTCTTTTCAATTCGTCAATTGCCACTTCTTCGGTTGCATATTTTGATAATCTCACAAATTGAACCTTATAATTTGCAACAGATAATTCATCTTGCTTTAAGTTAAGGAATTCAAGCTTCTTTTTGACTTTGTACATAGCTGACATGTATTTATCTATTAATTCCCTTAGGAAGTCTGCCCAAGTTAATGTTACTGGTATATCTCCACTTTCAGGACTAGTTTCCCACCAATCAAGTGCATCTTGCTCAAATAAGGATGTCGCGTAGCTCACTTTCTTTTCTATCGTACACTTAATTTGATTCAATACTCTCTTTGTGTTTCTCAACCATTCTTCTGCAACCATCAGATTAGTGGTCCCAACAAAAACCTTTACACCTTATTTTCTTATCTCCTTATAGTGATCATCTAGAGCACTCTCCGTTAGTTTTTGAGCCACCTCTTTTATAATTTGAACAAATTCCTGCATAAATGGGGGATAGGCAGCTTGTGTAGGAGGAGATTGAATGTTCAGGTTCACCTATTGAATGCATTGGTGTTTGTTCATGTACAAACTCAGACGACTCTTCTGGGCCGACGCGTTGAGCTTGGTATCCTTCCATCCTGACATATGCAACGTACATCAACTATATGTGACCTGTAACTTATGCATGGTATGCCATGAATGCATCATGTTTTCATGTCCTAAGGGAATCTAATCCCTGCTCTGATATCACTAAATTTGATACCCTCAAACACAACCAACATGTGTCCATAATCAAGACCATACACGTGGTATAAGAAAATTTTCACAAATATCATGCACATATATATATGTACATAACCCTTGTATACAAACACTATCTATTATCCAACATATGCATTACACATAACTAACTTATACATATGGTGCTATTACAAAATGCCAAAACAAAACTAAGGATGAAGGTTGGTTGCACCAAACTCACCTCGGCCTACCTTAAGACTCAAACGCAAGCTTCTAGCTTTATCTAATCGAGTCTTGAAAAATATAGATGCAAAGGGACTCAATAAGTAATCACTAATACAATGATATAAACATCACTTCTCAAGAACTAATTAGCAATAAATTAATAAAAATAACTAAAGTATGTACTATATGAGTGTGTCTCTCCCCGTGTTGTCTTTTAAACGAAAACTATAGTCGAGACACGGTCTGGAACACAGCCGTGTTCCTGACTCAGTGCCTTCTAGCGAGTGCTAGACACTAGAGATCGCTATTGGATACTCGCAGGCACCTTTACCTGGCAAAAGCCAGACACTGGCAGTCGCCAGTGACTACTCACAGCTAAGAACACCAAGTTAAACATGCATGTGTTTGAACCAAAACACGCCGTGTCTTATCACACAGCCTGAGACACGCCCGTGTCTCAACCCGTGTCCTCATCCTGATAGCACATTTATACATTATATCAAGTAGCACATAACCATTCCACAATATACTATTATAAATAAAAAGTTGATACATATAAACATACATGTGTGCAAAAATCATCACACCTCTATAACCACCACATTCATATTTTTATAATCTCAATAATACATTCATACATTATTCCATTCTCATGCATAATTTCAAGGTTCATACATAACAACACACCACTTGGTATCTGGCCGGAATTATTTACACATGTTTACCTCGCACATAAATAAATTTTGGTACATTCCTCATAATCACATTTTCATGATTCAAATAACCATTTAGTGAGACTATCCACCCGGCTCAGCTTTCTTATCGTACACAATCATTGGAGGCTATCCGCCCCGGCTCAGTCCCCACTATCATACATTAACACATATCCTTACTTTCCTCACATATTTCACATTCTTGTGAAACATAATACAATATAATACAATACAACTCAATGTAATTGCATCATAATAAGTCATCATAAAAATATTCCACCAATATTCCATCCACGATCACTAATCCATTCTCACATTCATAACATTCATCATACACAATTATAATATCCACCATAATCCATACATAAAGCACACATATCATCATTTGCCAACCAATCCTTACATTTTCAATATACAAAAGGTTGGAAACTCATTCCATATCATATTCACTAATCCATAAATTTACACATTTTCATTAAATAAAATATATAATTATACACATAAGAGTTTAGCATATGTATATAACATATATTAGTAATTACTTACCTTCAAGTACTTCCAACTTCAATAAGGGTCTTTCTTCCAATTATGAGTGCCCTCTTTCCCTTTATCAACTCCTACATATAATCATTCATCAATTTCACATAACAAATATTATACTTGCACCCAATCTCAACTAGGTGCAATTTAATACTCAAAGCTTGATATATCTACATGTTGCACACACAAGTCCAATGACCATAATTTTTTTACTGATTGTAGAATTAAGAGTCTACTATCAATTTCAATTGGAATTACTGAATTTGGACAAGTATAGAATTATCAATGAATTATTGAAATAATTCAAGTAAAACAAGGCCATCAACATGAGTACTAAAATGTCAAACCATATTAGACCATCCTAACAACAGATTCAGTCTAAGCTTAAAACATAAAAGTTGTAGAGGTCTTTGAATTTTCCAAAGCATTTAACCGTGCTCAAAATGGAGCTTTACAACTTAAGTTATGGTAAAAACATTAGGGCTAAAGGAAGAGGAAAACAGAGCACGAATTTTGAAACAATCAAAACTTAACTCCAATTAATAAAAATACATGTAAAACTTACCAATTAGGGCTCCAATTGCTTAAACACCTCCAATTGTAAAACACACACACACACACACACACACACACACATGCAACCAATCACAAGCTTCCACTTGCCCTCCATAGGTGTCCTCTTAATTAATGCATAATTATCATTAAAGAATAACAATAATTATCTAGATAATTACAGATAAATATCACCACAATATCCTTCCTCCCCCTTCATGAAATAGGACTAATACATAATAGTCCATAACTTTCTATTGTGACAATCTACTCCCATCTTTCTTTACAATTAGGTCCTTCTCTATAATTCATAAACATACCTATACTTAAATTAAATCCACTATTCTACTATGCATAAAATGCAATACATAAGGAAGGAATAGGATTCTAAAATACGGGTGTTACATTAATACTAAATGTTATTTTGATAATTTTACATTAGTTAACGACAAATTTAACAGAAAAACTGATGGAAGCAGAAAATAATATAATGTTGCAAAATAAAAGGATGAGCAAATATATTTTTGAAATGTCAGAGATGAAGTATTATAATATGGTAAAATATAGGGGGTAACCCAAGAATAAATACAATTAATATTTTCTTAGATAAAGTCTTGAGTTTTATAGAGAAATAAATGTTGAAAATTTTTTATTCTTTTTTGGGATCTATCCGTCTCAACTCCAGAATAGGTGAAATCTATATAGCTACTGAATGTCGAGAACATCAAAGCAAAACAAAATAAATAAATAAATAATAACAAATGGTTGGTGTTGAAGACAATATAGCAAGTTATTTACAAAAAAAGAAATATACAACATCCAAAAGGATTTAATTTCCTTGTGGGTGGCAAAGAATTTCCATTAAATGATTTAGTTGGAAACTAATTAATTATTTTAGATATTATATGTATAACTAGCAAATTTTTTACCAAAAATAAAATCACATAGCATATGCATTGCACCTTAGTTTCACATAGCATATGCATTGCACCTTAGTTGTTGTGTGCTAAATGGAAAGTTAGAGATATTATTTTGATGCTAAATATAAATATATATTTTTGTTGAATGTAGTATGTTGATCCAATATCAATTGCTACATATGGTATTAAATCTACCATGGTTAGGCTACTTATCCATCCTTTTTAAACATATATACTATAAATTTGAATATTTTTCATAATATAAAGTTTAATTTAATTTAATTTTTTGAATTTAAGGTTTAAGTAATATCAATATTAATTTCTATATATGTATGATATTATGCTGGTTGGGTCAAAAATGTATCATTTACAAAAACAAATAATTTATAAATAAAGAAAGTTTTAGCCAATAAAATAAAAATGCAAACTCATTTACCAACTTAGTTAATTTTGAAGTGATGTTTCTAGATCAATAATTTGGAATAAATCATATTTTCCCCCTACACTTTTATTTTTTTGAGATTTACTCCTTACACTTTTATTTTTATATATTGAATCCTTACATTTTTATTTTTGTTAAATTTAAGTCCTTCCATTAACAGAGTGTTGATGGTGTTAAAGTAAAATATCTAATTTAGTCCCTGTAATTTTTAAATATGTTTGATAAATTTTCATACTATATTTTTTATTTAATTAATTCTTAATATTTCTAAGTAATTTTTAATTAATTTTGTTTTTTATTATGATAAATAATTTTAGTTAATTATTAATATTTATATATTTAGTTAAGAAACTCATAATTCAATTAATTTATACTTGTAACTAAAAATTTTATAATTGATGTAAATTTTTAAAATTGTTTGTCTCTATAATTACATATTAAAATTTCATATTTTAATAACTAATTTATTTTATAAATTAAAGTTTTATTTAATTAAATTAAGTGATACTTCTATTTAATTGATATTTTTATCAACCATAATTTGATACTATTATATATTTTATTACTTTTTTTAAAATTTTATTATTATTTAAAATTTTAATATTAAATTATTTAAAAAAGTGTGGTTATTTCCACTCTAACAATTTTAAGTATTCTCTATTATATATTTTTTTAATAAAATAACTAAATTAGACTTTTTTTAAAAAAAAATTGTACTAATAGTATATTTTTTGTTTCTTAAAGATTTATTACTTCTTCTAGGTAATTTTTTTTTATTAGTTAGAAGTTTAATAATTTATTATTTAATTTTACTTGGAATTAGTTAAAACTAAATTCAGTAATATTTTGCTTAATATTTAAAATAAGATGGGGTTTTTCACTCTATCAGATTTAAATACACTCTATTTTATATTTTTTTTAATAAAATAACTAAGTTAGATTTATAAAAAATTATATCTATATTATAATTTTTATTTCTTAAAAATTTATTACTTTTTTAGGTGCAGATTTTTTTTTTATAGAAAATAGAAAAAACTCATTGATCAAAAAATTCATTTAAAAAAGTAATAAAATATATAATAATATCAAATTATGGTTAATAAAAATATGATTTTAAATAGAAGTATCATTTGATTTAATTAAACAAAAATTTTAATTTAAAAAAAAATTAGTTATTAAAATATGAAATTTTAATATATAATTATAGAGACAAATAATTTTAAGAATTTATATCAATTATAAAATTTTCAGTTACAAGTATAAATTATTTGAATTATAAGTTTATTAACTAAATATATAAATATTAATAATTAACTAAAATTATTTATTGTAATAAAATACAAAAATAATTAAAAATTACTTAAAAATATTAAGGATCAATTAAATAAAAAATAAAGTATACGAATTTATTAGACATATTTAAAACTTATAGGGACTAAATCAGATATTTTACTTTAACATCATTAGAATCTAGTTAATAGAAGGACTTAATTTTAACAAAAATAAAAGTGTTGGAATTCAATGTATAGAAATAAAAGTGTAAAAAGTAAATTTAAAAAAAATAAAAGTGAAGGAAAAAATATGTTTCCAATAATTTTTATGTTTACATTATCACTAGTAAATATAAAAAATTAAATTGTTGAAGAACTAAAATATTTCATTACACAAGTTCACAAAATAAAAATTTATTAATTTATAAATTTTATCATAAAATATTGCCGTAATTCAAAAATATTAAAAATTAAAAAAAAAACACAAACACACAAAACGCACTTCCAAGTTTCAACAAACAATTTCAACTGAAAGAAACATCCGACCAAAAAAGAAGCCTCTTTTACTGAAAAAAAAATAAACAATAAAAATGTTTTCTTTGTGTTCTTTTGG
>CATIWO010220761.1:0-23197 GCA_949673435.1 Macaranga tanarius
TTTTGCTCATGACACATTATCACAATTGTGAGGAGCACTATTTCAATATCACGATCCACTTTTTGATCCTCATGATCGTGATTCATGCTTGTGAGTAGCACTATCTTGACATTACGATCTTACTTGCATGCTCATGGTCGCTAGCTTAGCTCGTGAGTGCTTCTTGCTTTATGCTCACGATCATGATGGACCTAATCACGATGAAGAGGTTTGAATTTTTTATCTTTTCAATTTGTTGATGCTTCTAAATCGTTAATCATACTTTAATTGAGTGCAACTTTATGTCTAACTTA
Source organism: Macaranga tanarius (assembly GCA_949673435.1). Classification (NCBI taxonomy): domain Eukaryota; kingdom Viridiplantae; phylum Streptophyta; class Magnoliopsida; order Malpighiales; family Euphorbiaceae; genus Macaranga; species Macaranga tanarius. Next base: position 294 of record CATIWO010220761.1, read on the forward strand.
TGGGGTAAATTTTATGGACAGTCACCAAACTTATACATGATTATAAAATAGTACCATAATTTTAATTTGTATTTTTTAAATTACTTAACTTTACTTTTACTTTTACTTTTATAGGGAAGTAATTTGATATGTTCCGTCAAATTTAATGGCATGGCAACCGAAGTCGCCATGCCATCAGCCACCTTGGAGCCACGTTAGCGTGACTCATCACAATGGAACTCACCACATCATATTTCTTTCTCCCCTATAAATTAATGAACAAAGAATTAAAAAATAAATGACTCTATTTCACTAGTAAACTAAGTGAAATACACAATTTGAAACCCCAAAATAAAACTAAAAATAGATATAGAGATAGAGATGCTAATCAAACAAGAGTTTGCATAGTAGATTTCAAGTATTTTCCACCCGAGCCCTTCTCCTATCCATCTTTTTCACCGAATATCACAACCGGCAAACCCAACACCACCATTGTCATCAATAAACATTATTACTCTTAAAATTGGGGTAAATTATATCGTTGGTGACAAAACTTTACACCAAATTTTTATTTGGTTACATAACTTTAATTTGTGACTTTTTTATTACTAAATTTTGATTTGAATTTCACAAGAAAGTCGCTATACCAATTTCGGCTAATTTTGATAATTTAGCAAACAAAGATTCTACATCATAGTCAAACTCAAAAATATTACTATGTTATAATAGTACCTTAGCAACTTCATTACGATAAAATAACCAATAATCCCTAATTCTTCTTATTTCTCTCGATCATATTCTTGGTAATTTTAGTTATTAATGGTAATTTTAGTATAATGAAGTAGTTGATTTGGTATTATGATGTGAAAATTTTTTAAGTTACACTATGGTGTGATATTTTCGATATGTCACATCATCAAAATTAGTCAGAATTAGTAGGATAACTTTCCTTTCATATGAAATTAAAATCAAAATTTAGTAACAAAAAAGTCACAAATTGAAGTTATGTAACCAAATTAAAATTTAGTAACTAGCAGTATAATTCACCCTCTTAAATTGACACCACTGCCATAAATTAAATCATAACCAACATCAACAAATAACTCAAAAGTACAAAAATTGCACTTAAGCTATAAAAATAATACCATTGCCACTACCCATTAGCACCACTATTATCACCAATAATTGCCACTAAAATTTATCACTACCGCACAACAAAATTCACAAAAATGAAAATTTCAAAGTACAAAAATTGCACCAACATATAAAAATTGTTGATGGAATAAAAAAAATTAAAGAAAGGCTCAATATAATAATTAGGACAAAAATCACCAGAAAATTTAGGGGTATATAATTTCATTACATATTGGAATTTGACTTTTTTAAAATTTTATTAATAATAATTACTGAGAAATTAAAAGGAGAAGGAGAAGAAGTAGCAGCAACTCCGTTGATGGTGAGGCAATAGCATCTAGGGGTGTTCAAAACCTGGCCGAACCAAACTTTCTGAGCCGATGAAGAGAGGCGGGTCAGTTGATTCGGATGACAGAAGCGGTTCGGTTGAATCAGGTGAAGAGAAGTCAGTTTACAGGTTACGGTTCGGATGGAGATGGCTTCCACCTGAACTTTCGAAATGTTTTGTCCAAAACGGTGCGTTTAATAATTATATATATACATACTTATAACAAACACTAAACCTAATCTCATTTCTCATTCCCTCCCCTCTGCAGCCGCATCCCTTCTCGAACATTCCCCTCTCCTCTGTCTCCCAACCCTTCATCCTCTCCAGCTCTCCTCTTCAAATAACACAACCCTTAACCCTAATCCTCTCCTCCATCCATCTCTCTCTACAGTCGCCTACTACCTTGTATCTTCTGTAACCCTCTCTCTCTCTCTCTCTCTCTCTCTCTTTCTTCCATGAAATCAATCTCTCATCTCTCGTCTCTGTTTCAATGTTTATGGCCTCCACTTTCGATATTACGTTGAAACCAAAACTCATTTACATGAATAAAATATTCGGTGACAGAAAGTAAAGATCTTGATTGTAGATTGACCAGATCTGGATTTGGTAATATTTCTTATAACATTTGCTGTCTTTTTTTGTTAACTTCTTTTTGTGGTTGATGAGTTTGATGATGTTAGTAATTAGTTGTGTCTGTGTTTCAGTGTTTGTATGGATCTGATCTATCTGAGCATGTTTTTGATTTTTTTATGTTCAATCGATTATTTTGGTTATTTTTCTTTTATTTTTTTTGGTCAGTCAATTTATTTGTTATTATTTTGTATTTTTTTTATGTTGAGTCGATTATTTTGTTATTTTTGTTTTGATTTTTTATGTTCAGTGGATTATTTTGTTATTTTAAAATACTTTATGTTCTGTCTTTTTAAATTTTTTTAAAATCTGTATTTGTTTATATTTTATTTTATTTTTTTTAATCAAAAGTATGTTTTTGTAAAAACCCCATATGTGTATGTATTTTGTTTGGGTGTGTATATTTATGTTATTAAAATTTTATTTTATTCAAATTTGTTGATCAAAATGTGTGTATTATTTTATTTTTTTTAATATGTGTACATTAAATTAAGAAAAAAATTCATACAAATGGGGTTTTTATGTTCTTTACTGCCATTCTATTATTATATATTTGGTTTGAATCATTGAATGTCTGTGTATCAGTGTATGTCTATATTACTATATATTTGTTGTGACCTGTGAGTATTATTGGAAACATTTTATAAAATTATTTTATTAAAAATAAAGTTTTTATGTTGTGCATGTTACTAGTTACGACATACTTGCTGTGACTACATTTCTGAAATTTATTTATTTTTCCTTATGAGTGAAACTGTAAAAGCAATTAGATCAGATCTTTCTTCCGAGTTTGTGACTGTGATTGTGACTCTGTATTATATTTCTTCATTTAAGTTGATATAAAGTCTACTGAATTAAAGTGGTGGAAGCTTTGGTCATTCACTGAGTCACTGTCTCACACTTTCACTATTACCCCTTGTTTTAATCTGATACGGTGGAAGCATTTTGACATTCAGTTTAAGAGGCCAAAAACATAAATGGTAATTTTTGTGACTCTATGAGTTGTTGTTATATCACATTTGTGACCTGCCTTTTCACTGATGTTGTGTGTTTGATTTTTTTATCTGTTCATGTGGTAGATGGAATCTGCCAGTGTTAATCCCACTGACAGTAATGCTGAATGTGGAACTGGTGCTAATCTGAATGTGCAATCGGTGAAAGCACAAACTGATCCTAAAGAGGTGGAAGCACAAACTGATCCTAAAGAGAGTTCAGGCTCTAAAAAGAGAAAATAGATCGATTCTAGAAGCAAAGCCTGGGACTATTTTGAGAGGATTGCAGATGCAACAGGGGTTACGGTAAAAGGTCATTGTCTTTACTGTGCAAAAGTTTTTAATGCTCACCCTAAAAAATATGGTACTTCATCATTGAGAAACCATATGTTAAATTACATGAAAAATCCACATAGTAAAGACATTAGACAATCATTATTGACTTTAAAACCTGATATGGTGGAAGCTACTAGGTCTGAAACTGTAGGGGTTCCAAGCACATGGAAATTCGATCAATAACTAATTAGAATCAAACTTTCTAAAATGCTTATCATTGATGAACTGCCATTTAAGTTTATTGAGAATGAGGGTTTCCAAAAATTTATGGCTGCTTATTGCCCTAGGTTTAAAATACCTTCTAGATCCACTGTCACTAGGGATTGTTTGAAAACTTAATTTGAGGAGAGGCTTAAACTGAAAAGTTTTTTGAAAGAACATTGTCAAAGAGTAAGTTTGACCACTGACTATTGGACCTCAATTCAGAGGCTTAACTATATGTGTTTAACTGCACATTTTATTGATGATGAGTGGAAGCTCCACAAGAAAATTATATCCTTTGTTCCTGTTGGCTCATATAAGGGTGAGTACATTGCTAAGGCATTAGAAAATTGCTTACTTGAGCGGGGGTTGAATAATGTATTCACTGTAACTGTTGATAATGCATCTAGTAATAACACTGCAATGTCATATTTTAGGAAAAAATTATAGATGTAGGGAACAAGTTCAATTAGGGTAAAATATGTGCATGTTAGGTGTGTAGCACATATTTTAAACCTCATTGTACATAATGGTTTGAAGGATGTTTCTAATTCTGTGAAAAAGGTTAAGGAGGCTGTCAGATATATTAGGAATTCACCTATGAGACTTAGAAAGTTTAAAGAATTTATTGAATTGGTTGGTATAGAGTCAAATACATGTATTAATCTTGATGTGTCGATAAGGTGGAATTTCATATATCTGATGCTGAAAACTGCATGTATATATGAGAAAGTGTTTGAGAAATATGATGAAAATGAATCTGCTTTTAGGGCTGACTTAGGTAATGGTGTGCCATATATTTTTAATTGGCATTATATAAATAACATGGTAGAGTACTTGCAGCATTTATATGAAATGACAATTAGAATTTTTAGTTCTAAATATATAACTTCGAATACATTTTTCAATGAAATTGTTGACTTGCAATGTGTTTTACATGAGTAGAAGCAAGCTGATGGTGATAGTCTTATTTCTATGGGGCTGAATATGAAAGCAAAGTTTAATAAATACTGGGGAGATCCGGATAAAATAAACTTCATTATATTCTTTGCTAACATATTAGATCCCACACACAAACTTGAATACTTGGAGTTCTCTTTATTGTAAATGCATGGCTAACAAATTAGTAGTACACTGTACTCTCTTGTGAAATCATCTCTATTTGAGCTGTTTGATGACTACAAGGCCATGTACACCTCTGTAACTGAATATGGTTCTGACATTCAAATCCAATATGCCACCATATTGACATTGCTCACCCTTCACTTGATATTATATTTAGTTCTTTTGGAAAGCAATTGTCTATATTGAAAGCTAAGTTTAAGAAGCATAAGTTAGAAAGTGGTCTTAGTGAAAGCAAACAATCAGAGCTTGAAATGTACTTAAGTGAGGCTATAATTGAGGATGATAGTTCATGTGATTTTTTGTGATGGTGGAAGCTTAATTCCCAAAGATTTCCTATTATATCTCGCTTAGCAAGAGATGTATTGGCAGTACTAATTTTAACTGTTACTTCTGAATCAGCTTTCTCCACTGGTGGTAGAATGCTTGATGTTTTTAGGAGTTCTTTAACTCCTAAGTTAGTGGAAACTCTTATTTGCACACAAGATTGGCTTTGAATGTCTAACCAACCAATTTCAGTTGAAGAGTCCATTGAGGAGTTGGAGAATCCTGAAAAAGGTTAGATTTCTACATTTATTTTTTTCATTCATTTTTTTTCAGTTTTCCTATCATTCTTTTTAAATCTTTTCTTTTTTCCACTTCTGGTTTTTTTTTTTAATGGCAGAGTTACCCCAAGTGGGCATTGGCCCTTCAGTCACCTCTGTCGTTGCTTCATAGGAATTGTTAGCTAGCTCTGCTAGCAAATTCAGTAAAATTACTCTTCATAATCTCTAATATTATACTGCTTATTCTGCCTATTTACTGCTGCTGAAAATTGCTTGCATGTTGTTGACTTATTGTGCTTATACTATTGTGCATGTGGTGTGAGTCTTGTGACCAACTTGTACTACAAGTTGTAGTTGCGGTCTCATATTCTCAGATGTGAGTCTTGTGACCATCTTGTTCTACAAGTTATGGTTGCTGTCTCATTTTCTCATATGTATGTCTTGTGACCACTTTATTCTACAAGTTGTAGTTGTTGTCTCATATTCTCACTTACATAATTGAATTGCATTATGAGTTTCATTGAGGGAGGCTATGATGAAGATTCTACCATTACTTGTATGACATTAACAATAACATTTGCTTAAGTTTCACTGGTGGCAGATTATTATTCCTATTGCCTGAAATGTGGCATTGTTCTTTTAAATGACATGACATTTATATTCTGAGCCTCTCTTTGCATGTTTAATTTTATTTTATATATGTTTTAACTTGTGAAATTAAGCATTTGTGAGTTTTAGACTGTTGCTTATTCACTTTGTTATTTTCTTGTGTATATTAACCATGATTACAAATGTAGGTAGCAGTCCATATCAGTTGTGCTTTTTTTTTAGAAATGTGGCAGAGGCAAAAGGGGATTATTGTTTCACCAATTTTTTACTTATTCTGTTGTGTGTGTGTGTGTGAATTTGAGGCTATGATGATTATTGTTGCTTCCACCACTTTTTGTTTTACAAAAATTGCATGCTAATAGGGCAAAATTTCTTTGGTGGCCACATTTAGACTTTGTCTATTTGCTGCCAGAATTTTACATTTAGTATTCATGTGATGTCTTTTATAACAAAACCTGAGCCTCAAATTCACATTTATTTTAGTTGATTTTCTTTGTACATTATTTTTGTTCCTTGTATTTATATTTAATTGTGGTTCACTTGTGGTTTGTATACAGGACAAGAACATTTCTTCTTCATGCTTTTTGCTGATTTACTGGCTTAGTGTAATTATTTTTGGACTATCTTAAGTCTTAACTAGCAACATCAATTTTTTGGTCTCCCAATTCTTCTGTGATGGGTGGAAGCTGCTGATTTGATTTGATGAGATGGAAGCTCACTTATTTTTTGGCAACTCCTCTCAAGTCTCAATATATTGATGAAGTGTTAGATACTTTTTTAGTTTATATGTATTGTATATAAATATTAACCATGGATAGGGCCTGGTTCTTTTTTGTAAAGCCCATAGTCCATTTATTTTTGTAAATCATGGGTTTATAACCCCATTAATATTGTAGCCTAATAAAATTATAGTGTATATTTTTTATCATTTGTTATGCATGTTCAAGCCCAATAAAAATGAGGCCCAATCCGATATTCCGACCCGAAAGTATCCGATCTTTTTCGGTAACCCGACCCGACGGTTCTTTCTTTCTTCTTTTTTTCTGGTTCGGTTTGGTTGCCCCACAATGTCTTTAAAAACCATTCGGATTTTGCTTCTGCCCACCCAAACCGCCCGATGAACACCCCCAGTAGCATCTAATTGTGGTTCATTATTGGTGGAGGAGTAGGAGCATTGCAGGTAGTGAGCATCATTTGTATGGAGGAGCAGAGAGCAGCAACTTTGGAATAAAGGGAGATTTGATAAAGTTTGTAGAGAAAAAAGTAAAAGAAAAAGGAGAAAATAGTAGCATACAATGGCAACAGCACCGTCGATCAGTGATAGTTAGGTGGGAAGCGATGAAATGAAGAAGTGGGAAATTTAGGGTGTATGTTGGGAGAAAATGAAGAAGAAGAAAGTGGGATTAGGGATTTTAAATTATTTTTTATTTTACTTTAACATTTTACCTTATTATTTATTTTATTCTTTCGTTACACTTGGATTTAGTAGTGATGAGTCATGCTAATGTGGCTCTAAGGTGGCTAATTACATGACTACTCTAGTTGCTACATCATTAAAATTGACCGAAATATATCAAGTTACCTTCATGTGAAAGTAAAATTAATGTTAAGTAACTTAAAAGATACAAATTGAAATTATGGTACCATCTTCAAATCAAATGGAAGGCTTGGTGATTATCCATAAAATTTACCCCTAACTTATGTAAACACTTAGATATAAATATTAGTAAATTAAAATTGATTTGTTAAAGTCAAAATAAGAGTGATTGAATATTGATCATGCAAATGGTAAACAAAATAAATTTATTTAAATAATATTTAATATAATTTTATAATTTTTTGACAACTTCACTTGAAATATATGATCACGCAAAATCCTCATTCTATGCACTTTAAAAAACATGAAGTTGTTTATTCAAATTTAAGAGAATATACAAATTTTAAGTTAGGCAATGGAAATAGATACAATTTCGTGGTACCAATTAACAAAAATCAATCTCTGCTTGTTTACTTGTGTAATTTCTATAAATTGACTTCAGATTAAACCTACAATTATTTTTAAGAAACTTGACAGCAAAACATGGACAACATTGAAGCCCAACCATATGGGCTATATTTGTCTTATGGGTAGAAGCTCAAGATAGGCACCCAATGGCCTGTAGTTTGCATGATGAAACCCCATCAATAGAATTCTACTGTTTCAGGCCTCTTCTTAATCTTTTAATTATCAACTATAATTGTCAAAAAAAAAAAAAAAACTTTAATTGTCTATTGCTTCAATAATTTTCCTCCTTAAGAATGCTTTTACAATTCTGTTTATGAGAAGGGGAGGAAAAGAAGAGTGACAATGATGATATTACTTTGGAAAAACACATTTTTAGCCCATGTACTTACTTTTTTTCCACATTGAACTTGTATATATTTTTAGCAAATTGCACCCTTATATTTTTACTTGTCGATACGTTTAGCTCTTACTCTTATTTTACAAAAAAAAAATAAAGTGAATTACATTTTCCCTCCTGAGATTTGACCTAATTCCCACTTTCCCCTTTCTTGTTTGAAAATTAAATTTTTTTATCCTTCAATTTTCACTTCGTCAACACTTTAGTCCTTTCGATAGTGTTCCGGTAAATTTCTTATATTAAAAAAATTTAGGTCCCTCTGTTTTATAAAGACAAAACAATTTAGTCCCTCTATTTTATGAAAATATACAGTTTAATTTCTTTATTTTAATGAAATTAAATCATTTAATTTTTTTTAATTTTAAATATTTAAAAGTAACTATTGTTCCAATATTTACATATGGGTTTGTCAATATCTTATATTCTAAAATCAAGTAATAATTTTAATGAATTCATTAAGTTGCTTGATTTTCATTTTAATAAACAATAGCAATAAAAAAAATAAGTAAAATAAACACAAAAATTTTATGTGAAAACCCCCAATATGGGTAAAAATTACGGGTAGATGATGAGAGATTTCACTATGTATGTAAAAGAGTATACAAAAGAGTATTAGACTGGCTAACAATGAAGAATAAACCAGATGTCTTAACCTTAAATTGATACAAAGTTTATTTATAGTTTAAGTGGAGAGAAAATAGGTGAAAAATAGTTTCCTAGTTGAATTTTGACGACCTTATGCGCTATATAGGCGTATTTTAGCCCATGTAGCATTCTAAAGTAAAAATGGGGTCTAAACATGATCTGGAATACACGCGTGTTCATTTCTGAACAAATTGTCAGGTTTCAACACGGTCACCAACACACCCATATCTCTGTCCGTGTTCACAATACACCCTAAGACACTCCCATATCTGCCTGCAATATGTAAAATACAATCAAAAATGCCTAAAACACAAAGCTAACGAATCTCCTACCAAAATTAATGTCACAAACACAACAATATTGAATGTCCACAGCGGAAAAAATCCACTTGATAGAAGTAAAGGTAAACCTTAACAATTAAAGGGAACTATAAAGAGAACAAAATAATCAGGTAAACAACAAGATCACCAAATGACTACTATAGGTTTATAGCTCTCTATTCTTTATCTGAATAGTACATTCTAAATTGATTATCGGACTGAAATCGCTAAATTTTTGTTGGCGAACTCAATTCAATAGATCTATTTTGTAGGTTCCAAGTTATTGGGGAAAATCCAAACTGATTGTAATATTTGCTCTAATAATTAATAATTATAAAGAATTTTAATCAAAATTTATTAAATATTCAATGCATAACAAAAGAACGAAGGTAGGTTAAAGGCTAATCAATTCAATGTGTTATTGTTCACATCAAAGGAAAGGTGGGAACAGCCGACCACCAGCTTCAAGTGCCTTGCTCTTGTTCCCACTTACATAGCTTTCATACATAACAATAACAATGACATTGGTTAATCCATGTGACTAGAATTTTCAACTGTACATTTTGTCTCTTTTTTCCCTTTAACATTGCTTTCAAGCTTATAACTACAAAGATCTTTCTTGTGCTATTTATATATAAATGTTTATATTTTAATCCAGAATATTCAAGAGTTCTATGAAGCTTCCTTAACATGCATAGATAGGAATAGTTCAGTACTGCTATTTTAAAGAAGCATTACATCTGATAATGTCCGACCCTAAGAAGAAAATTTCATCACTGGTCTTAACATAGCATGTGCCATGTGATTTGCCCATTATGTTATTTTCTGTTATTAATAGAAACATTAAACATATGTACTGCTAAATTAAATAATAGAAGATCTTCGTTAGATATACTCTAAATCGGATAAAAATTAATTTTATAATAGATAATAATCTAATTCGAATTTTATATTTCTTTTATAAGAAATATTCACATATCACTTTTTTGATAGTTTTTTTTTTTAGCATTTTGATTTGAGTGGTTTGAATCCTATCACGATGGGGAGAGCAGCGGGGTGGAAGATCGAACCTTACTCTTTTGTTAGTTTAATTTATTTTATATAAGTACATCTTATATAATAATTACATATATATAAGTATAGTTTGAAAATTCTAAATTCAATTTTTTTATTTACCAGTAATTATAAATGTGTTAAAAAACTATTTTGGTTTTATTTTTCACAACTTTTAGCCTCTCCAATGAAATAAAAAAAAAAAAAACACTAAATTTTAGAAGCTCTATATATGGCATATAAAACATGATTAGAGGAGAACGAGATGGTAGAAAAAGCATTTTGCTTTATTGGAATCTATCTGATTTCTTGCATAAGGCAATATCACTGCAAATCTTGTGTTGTAATGTGTACTATGTATATATATTTAGTGAGGTATATTCAATTCAAAGCATATATAGTAATCAGACAAAATCTAGCAATTAGATGAGTACTCAATAATTTTTTAACTTATGAAATCAAGCTGATGATGTTCATAAACAGGGGAAAGAAAAATTAAAGTTAATAAGCAATGTGATCACATTTATGGAAACATTAGGCAAACATGTTTGATGGTACCAATAAAAGTTCAAACTTGGATTCCAAGAACAAAGATGTTTCTGAGCCTTTTTTCTTTTCCTAATTTTCTGATTTGCGCTTGTATAATAATTAAAAATTTATACATTTTAATATATATTTATTAGTTTAAATGGTAAAAAATATTGAATTCTTTTAAATAAATTTTTGAATTCGAGTGATATATGTGAAAAAAATAAATATTAAGAGAGTTTTTGCTCTTTTACAAGATCTATCGGCTTGATTTAAATTAGTCGAAATTTTATAATTACCAGACATCAGAGATAATTATTAAAAAAAGACTTCATAAAATTATTAGTTCTCAATAATATTATCTTTGAAGTTATATTTGAACGACTTGAATGCTGAAATTCATTTCTATAACAACATTATTTTTGTCACTTAATTAAAATGAAAATGTTTATTTTATTACAAGCAAAATATATAGTAAATTATTTTTTTTATATTCATAACTAGTTATGTACAAATTAAAACTTTTGATGCAATTCAAATGATAACATTATTATTAAGCAAACCAATACAATATAGATACCACTGAATAAGTTTCAATTTGTAAGTTCTTATAAAAATTTAATTAATGTTTATTAATTCATGTGGCTAAAAATTTAATTTTTTAAAGTAAGATTTCGCATTTGAATCTTATATATGAAAAAAAAAAAAGCAACTGAGAGAATTTTGTCCCATTTTTGAAATCCACCCAGCTCGATTTAAATTAGTTAGAAACTTATTACTATCGAATAACAAATATAATTACTTTTAAAAAAAAACTTTATATATATATATATTTTTTTTTTGCAAAATATTGATCATTGAAGTTATATTGGAATGACTTAATTAAAGTTTGAAATTCAACAAGTGCTTATTTTATTACATAGAAAATTGTAAATTATATTTTTAGGTTCATAAGTTAAGTAAAAATTTAAAATTTTATGCGATTCAAATAATCACATTACTATTAATTAAGCAAACCAATAGGATAAAAAGTACTATTGAATAAGATTTAATTTAAGTTCTTTTTAAAAATTAATTTGTGCAAATCGCCTGCTACATGTCACTCTACATAATCAAACTCAAGATTTGTAATAACTAAGAACATCTTTTCATATTAAGTTGAATAAATTAAGCAAGAGCAAATCTGGAAGTTGGATGTGTAATCACCAATTATTAAATATATTAAGAGCTTTGAATTAATTAAGCAGACAACAAGAGCAATGTGAAACAGTTTGGAAACATGAGGCATACATATTTTACAATACCAAGAAAAAAAAAACTTGGATTCTTCAAATATTTATTTTTCTAAATTTGGGTTGCTATTGCTACAGTCATTATGCTACTAATTTGTCTAAGTTTTTTTAGAATCTTCTTTAATATTTTATTAGGTTAACATTTCGAAAGTTCATTTATATTATATTTCAAACAATCAAGTGGGTATTATGCTTTCCACGTTTAGGGTTCAGTTTTTGAGATTAAACTAAAAAGATGAATTTCTTAGCTGTAATATGAATAATTTATCCATAATGAGATATTGAGATCAAAGAATTGTACTATATAAATACACTACGAAAAGAAAGTGTTGAAACTAATTATTTAGATTTTTAATCTGTAATTAAAATTATAATTATAACATAGCGATACATTTCACAGTTTTCTTCCCTTAATATTTTGTATAAGTACTACAAATATCAAAATAAAAGTCACCTTTAACACTTTCAGTTAAGAGCTTGTGTTACGCTACATATACATTAATCTATACAAATAGAATAAAAAATGGTTTGATTAATTATTGTTTAACTATAATATGTATTAATGGCTATAATTAAATGAGAATTAATTTAATAATTTTTAATTTCATTTGTATAAGTATAAACATATGTAAAAAAAAAAAAAAACAATTAATTAAGACACTACTAAAAATTTTTGCTGGGTCTATAGAAGTTTTGAACAGAAAGAGATGTTATTTTTTTCCCAAAAAATTTGTGATATCATGTCTATAGATTGTTCTTCGTGCCTATATATTTCACATACTTCTTATATTTTTTCAACACCAAGTTCTTTATTTTCACTTGATATTCTAATAGTAAATTTAAATATGATATACTTGTCGACGATCATGTTGTTATTATATATTTGACTGTGGTACATTTTATATTTTATGAATACATAAATTAACATATATATATATAAACAAAAATTGAGTATATACATATATATATATATGTTATATGAAGTTGATGTCATGATTTTCAACTACTTAATTAATTAGATTAGAAAATGTTGAAGAGAAATTTGTCTGCACTGTAACATAATTTGTCATATTGTCTGCCTATCAAAACAGCGAGAATATTGGCTGCCTGTTTTTCTTCTCCTCTCTTATATATATATATATATATAATTTTGTCAAGCTTTCATCCCTTTATTAATTTTTTAGCTATCAATCATCTTACCTTTATTCTCTTGGTCCCTCTTAATCTAGGCATGTAAAATTAATTTAAGTTCATAGAATATATACATAACTGTATAATTGTTTCTTGCATTCATAACATATTTTTATAATTTATGCATTGTTAACTTGATTGACTATAGTATAGTAATCATAATTCTAAAAGGCACAATCTTATGTTCAAGTTTTTCTAGAAACCAATCAAACATACAGTTTTATAATTTTTTATACAGATTATTATATTTGTCCATACACATTAGATTAGCATATATTTTATACTTAAATACAGACATCGTATTATATAGATTCAAATACTAAACTCAAATTATAACACACACACATATATATATATAGAAATTTGTCATTAATAAACATTTAAAAATGTTTTCTATTATCTTTTGTTACAAATTGCCTTAATATATTATTTTAAATGTAATTATCTGAAAATTATTTAAATAAAGGTTGCATAATGTGCATGTGGACAATTAATTAAAATATAACATTTTTTTTGAAACAAATTAAAATATAATATTTGGCCATTGACGAAACGTTTTTCATCTTTGAATTATCACTGAATTATTATTATTTTTTTATTTACTCAATACTAGTCATAAAATACGAACGGAAATTAGATTTATATCCCAGAGGTTGTGAAAATAGCTCATGATTGCAATAAAAAAATAAAATTTTAAAATGTTAAGAAAAAGAAATGCAGACTTTGGAATGTGTTGAGAACCTAACCTGAGAATATAATTATATATTTGGGTCAAAGCAATCACCTTAATTTAGTGAGGGAACATAGGGTTTGATCATGGATTAGTTGGGCTCTTAATTCAATTAATTGAAAATTATTGCACATTTTAGCTAAGCTATATATTAATCAAAAGCATGTTCCAAAGTTTTCTATTATTGGCTAATGCAGTTCATACAGTTGCTATAATTGTGTTATAACCTCTAAAGAAACTTTTAGTAAAAAATTATCACTTGTTTGTTTAGTGTTATCAAGAATGGCATTTTGTTTTCTTGAAAATTGAAATTGTTTTCTTGATTTAAAAATCCATTTGACGGATTGCTTTTGACAATATTTTCTGGAAGTGAAAAGTTCAACTCCAAATGGATTTTTAATTTTTTCCTCGGTACTTGTAGTAATAGTTTTTAATTTCAAAGGAGTTCTTTAATTTTCTTCAAATATATATATATATATGAAATTATGATTAAATTGTCTAAATCTAAATTAAAAATAAGGTGATACTACAACATCTAGGTACATTACGTGAGAATAATGTGAAAGAGGTTTTTTTTTTTTTTTATTTGATGCTCTGTTCAATTATTTTGAAGTTGAAGTTGGAATGGGAGAGTTATACCAAATGAGTTAATTTTTCTTTATACTTGTAGTATTTTTTTTATTACTTTTAGTATCTATTTTTTTATACGTAAAATTTAAATTTAAAATTTTATTTATAAAAATTCAAAATTTTTTCCATTTGAATCAACATGTTGATATATGTTTTCTTTTTTTATTGATTATAAGCATCTTTCGGCTGGAAGCTATGGATGTTCAAAATAATAATTAGTTAAACATATATTAATTAAGAAAAGACCTAATACTTGTAGGGGCTTAAGTGAAAAGCTAATAACTGAAATAGTTGAACTAAAAATTGTGGTGCATTAACTTTTTTTTTTTTTTTTTTTTTTGAGGAACGTTCGTAAATTACTTCTTATACGACAGAAATGGTAAATTAAGAACATTACTTATTCTTATGATACTTTAGCCATCCATTTCTATATACTTTATGTAATTCTAACTGTGTTCCCTTTGTATCAATTATTCATACGATCCTATATGATACAAGAGTCATCTGTTATTGATTGGGTTGTTCATAAGTAAAAAAGGATTCGAAAATTGAACTTCAATTTTAATTTTTCTTTTGTTGTGTTTATATGGTTGGTACTATTCTGAGTCTATCCATCTTGTGTTTTTTATATATATATTTTTTTAAAATGGTATAAAACACAGTACATATAAAGGTTCGAGACAAGACATACTCTATTCTAATTTGTCCAATATAATAGTAAATTGATAAATAAAAATGATGGGTATTTAAAAAAAAAAAAAAAGACAAAGTTCTCCTCTTTAATGTTGTAGTCACATTTTAAAAGTGAATCTTATGATAAGATTTTTTTTTTTCAGGTTTTTTATGGAGAAATTTTGTACTTGTGTTTTTTTCTCGGTTATTATTCGAAGAGCTTGCTATAATTTAGTGAAATAGTAATTTTTAATTTTTTTTATTATTCATATTGAAATCTATAACTTTTTTTTTTGGCTCTTAATGTGGCGCACATATATATCTTTATACAAATGAAATTTAAAGCTGTTAAATTAATTCTTATTTAATATAACTATTTATTAATTTTATGTATTACTACTTATAATGTATATCAATAGTTGTAATTAAATAAAAACTAATCTAACAATTTTTATTTTATATATCAATAACTGTAATTAAATAAAAATTAAATTCATTCAAAATTTTAATAACTGTTATGGATTGTGTGGACATATGGTCTGGCCCGGCCCGCGAGGTAAAAGCCCAATGATGAAGGTTTGTAATTAAGCACAATTTGTCAAATAATTGGATTCAAACCCACTTGTGAGAGAGCCCAAAATCATGACAAGTCCAAATACCTAGCCCAACCCATAAACCAGTATCTTCAGTACAAACCAAATAAACCCCATTAAAAGCCCACTTTCCGATGGTGAGGCGCACGCCTCTTTAACTAGAGGCGCGCGTTTTTATGGTATAGAGGTGCACGCCTCTAAGACACCTGGAGTAAAAAAAAAGTAACGAACAGAACGTGGAGCAATTGCTCCACGTTCTGCATTTAGTGGGCAACATTTAGTAGCAATAATCAGGAGTAAATGTGGAAGAAGGGAGATAAGAAGGGGAGGAAAATGAGAGAAAGAAAAAAAAAAGAAAAGAAAAGAGAGAGACACAGGGCAGAAAAAAAAAAGAAGAAAGGAAAACGAAAAAAAAAATCAGAAACAAAAAGAAAGAAACCAATAAAAGTTAAGGGTCTGAATCCAAGCCAAGGACAAGAAGAGGCAATCTGGAATCTGTCTGATGACGAAATAATTTTAAAACAAGTTTCACAATAATTTTTCTTCTCTTTTTCTAAGTTTATTTTTTTCTTTTCTTTTGTTTGATTTTTTTTTCACTCTAATTATCTAGCATTTTCTTTGTCATAATGTATAATTTAATGTTAATATTGTGATTTAACTTATTTATGAACGTTTGTTATTGATTCAAGATATTATTTTTGTTGTTTTAAGACGAATTTCGTTTCTGTCTAAAACCAGAGGGCGTGCGTCTCATCGTACAAATGTACGCCCCAGCATGTAGAGGCGCACGCCTCTACCGCTACTCTTTTGAATTTATGACCGTTATGATGAAGCATACGCCTGTTTATCAGAGGCGTGTGTCCCTCCTTGC
The DNA here is from genome assembly GCA_949673435.1 of Macaranga tanarius. Lineage (NCBI taxonomy): Eukaryota > Viridiplantae > Streptophyta > Magnoliopsida > Malpighiales > Euphorbiaceae > Macaranga > Macaranga tanarius. The sequence goes on from CATIWO010220761.1 coordinate 17,097, forward strand.
AGAGACGCACTCCTATGTAACGCAGAAGCGCATGCTTCTGTTTTTCAAAACACTTTATTTTATTTGCTTTGGTTTATTTTTATTTTTATTTAATCGTGTTGCAGTTTATTTTCTTATCGTTTAATTTTATTTGTTTTATTTGATTAAAGGGTTGTAATCATTTCTCCTTCCCCCATTTATTTATTTATTTTATTTTGTTTTGTTTATTACACAAAAAGGATTGTAATCATTTCTCCTTCCTCCTTTTCTTTGTATGGTTTATTTTAGGTTATTTTTCTTTTCGTTATGGATGTTTTGAATGTTGGACCCGATTCAAATGCATGAAAATGGACTAATATCAAAGTTGGATTAAACTTTAAAATTTGAAAATTGATTGAGACCCATTTGCATGTAATTAAAGGAATAATTAAATAATTAAAAATGATAAAATATAAAACACAAATGGAGGCCGATCGCAAGGTCGGGTAGGCCATTCAAAAGCCCATACCCAGTTTTCGGACCCAATCTCTGATGACTGCTGCTGGGCTCCCTCCGTGGGATCTAGTTGCTGTAAAAGTATTCCCGGATTTCACCCGGGTGGCGACTTCATTCTCCGACCTAAGCCTATCAAGGCCCAAAGTTGATTCCTAGTGGCCCCTGAGTCCGCACAGTGTCGTGGTCGCCGAACACTTGGGTGCGCGCTGAACCCCGCCGCCTACAGTGGCGACTCCACTGGGGATAGAGAAACTGATTCCAGTATTTTGTATTTTATTATTTTTAATTATCTAATTATTTCTTCTGTATTTGCATTCACTACACCATTTTCACATACCGTGCACACAGTCCCTATTAAACCGATAATAGTTGTTGCTTCGCTGCCTGTGTTTCATTCAAACCTGGTGGTAGAGCATATAATTATTGTCACTCGCAGTGTAGTATGAATAAGTACGTCGTTCGGACCCTTGAGTGGGGAGACAAAAAAAATATATAACAGACTGTGGGAGCCTTCGAATATACCCGAGACTCAGCCCATGTAGTGCCCTAGCAACTACCTTTAGGATTTTCCTAAATGCATGTGTTCTGTTGCCATATAGTAGTCTCATTCATAAAGTCCAAGCCTAATAATGATGAACCATGTTAGATTGGGCTTTTGTCCATTTACCATGGCCCATTATGTTAGACTTTAGTTTTATGGAAGAGATATGCTACTTGTTTATTCCGTCTCGAGAGCTTATGCATGTACGTCAGTTTTGTTATCCCCCGATGATGATCAAAACCCAGATAAAAAATTCTAGGACAAAAAACTCACTTTGAACATGTGTGTGGGAGGAATAAGGTTAGAAGGCTGTGTTATTGAGACTTGTGTGTGTTTGTTATTTATATATTTTTTTTGTAAACTCTTTAAAAAAATCATTTATATTTCATGCATACATGTCACTCATCTTCATTTTTTAACAGTCAAAAGTCTTTTCTGTTTGGAAGTAAGTCAAAGGAGATTCGGTCTACTAATATCAAGAATACACCTAGTCAATTGAGACCACACTTGTAAGAAAAACAGAATGTCGGGACCCTCCAATTTTGATCTAGAATCTCTCAGGCAAGAAATTTTGAAGGAATTCAGGGATAATGTGCGATAAATGTTCAGAGAGGTGATTGTTGAGATGTTTGGAGAGAGGCCCGTAGAAAGAGATGATGATATAGAAACTGTGCTGGATGATTTGCCTAAGCAGGAATTTCAACCACCTGCTGGGGATTCTGAACAACCAGAGTGGGCTAAAGAAATGGCTAAGATGAGATCTCAGATGCAACTCCTGATGAAAGATAAAGGGTTAGACACTGCAATGGACTATGGCGACCTAGATCTAGTGAAAGAAGAATCACTACCCCCAAAATACAGGTTTTCTGACATCAAGAAGTATGATGAGATAGATGATCCTCACTTGCACCTTCGACAATATATCGCCTTCATGAAACCCACTGGACTGACTAAGGCGCAAATTATCAAGTAATTTCCATTGTCCTTAATAGGAGCTGCTGTTAAGTGGTACTATACACTCAATGCACATGTTCAACAAGATTGGAAGGAGCTTTATTCAGCCGTTGTCAAGCAATATGGGCTGAATTCTCAATTTGAAGTCTCCCTCAAGGAATTGCAGAATATAAGGCAGGAGCCTAATGAATCCTTCACAAGTTTCCTGAATAGATGGAGAGGAAAGTTGGCTCTGATGAGACATAAACCTGCGGAATCGGATCAACTGTTTATAGCTGCAGAAGCTTGCATTCCACCGATCGCTGACAAGCTGAAGAACATGGGCATTAGGAATTTTGAGGAGCTGTACCGCTTTGGTGTGCAATTTGAGGGTGATATTCACTTGGACATTAATGATTGACTATTGTTGTCTCCTATGGTAGTCATAAATTAGAACAATATTTTACTGCAAAGTTTTTTTCTTTGTGTTAATGAATGTCTGATTGTTTGATTTATGTGATTACAAGTTTTTTATGATTGTGCACCTTATTTTATGTTTGAATGAGAGAGAGACAAAACACAAAAAAAAAAAAAAAAACCCCAATGTATAAAAATGGCCAAATGTCAGGATTGACTTTTAATGTTCTATTGGGCATCAAACCTTTTGCTTCTCTTTTGCGTTGACCATCTTTGAAAATGATGAAAAAAATAAAAAAAATAAAAAATAAAGAAAAGAAAAAAAACCCATGAAAAGAAAAAGAAAAGAAAATTGAAAAAAAGAAAAGGAAATGGAAAAGAAAACATGAAGAAATAAACGAAAATAAAGAAAAAAAAAGAAATGAGAGAAAGAAGATGAAGGAGGAGAAATAAGGAAGAAAAATCCTTAATGCCACCTGTCTTTGAGAAAGTCGATCCCTGAGCAGCCATTGGAAATTTTTCATCTTTACCACAACCAAAATCAAAATTTCCCTCCAACACCTATCTTTACCAACCTGTCTTAAATTCTTGTGAGCTAAAAAAAAATAGTTGACTAAAAAACCTGCAAGAGGCTGGTCAATAACAAGCATAATATAGTGTGCACAGTTGTGACGAATGAGTGATCATATAAAATAAGCATGATTGACGTCATATTAGCACATGAATTGTCAGACATGGAATTTTATGAATCAGCAGCAAATTCATATAATCAGCAGTTAAAGTAATGACACAAACATCAGGAAGTCAGCAACACAGACATCGAACAGTCAGATGAGGATCAAATCAGCAGTGAGTAAGCACATCACAACAGCATGGATATCTGGCAGTCAAGCAGACCACAAGAGTTAATCATCAACATAATTTTTACAACCACCCAACTAGATTGAAAACTCTCAGAAAGGAGAGCGATCTAGGCAAAATAGGAAAAATAAAATGAAAAGACCCAACTAGGTTCGAAAACTCTCAGAAAGAGGGCAGCCTAGACAAAAGAGGGAATATAAAAATAAAAATGGTTGCAATATCAAGCTGGAGGGGCAATCAAATGAACTTTAAGGGTAGCAGAGTCTTAATGGGGGGGCAACTGGAGTGTCTCTTTTTTATCGAGCATAATCATGAGAGTCCTACAACAGTCAAACACCCGTAGACTGCAAGCAAACTAATAAGCATTTATTCTAACCACGGAAGGTTTTAATTTTTATTTCCAATAATACTGGTCTTAATGGCAGTCTTGATAGACTCAATTTATAAATTTGGATTCTATGATAGAAGAGGAAACCAATTTCCTAAGATAAGCTCTAAATGGAAAAGGCATTTGACTAGTCACTTGTTTTTGAATCTCATGCATACATGCATCACACAAAGTTATGTTTGTTAAAATTATTTTCATAAGTTTTTGAGTATTTCAGTCGTACATGTATCAGCCTAGTTGTGTTTTGAAAAATACTTTTTGCCTGACGCCCGAAGTGGCTATACAGCTCTTTTCATTCATTTTTGCCTGAAGCCCAAAGTGGCTATACGGATCTTTTCATTCATTTTTGCCTGATGTCCGAAGTGGCTATACGGCTCATTTTCGCTCGACGCCCGAAGCGGCTATACGGCTCATTTCATCTATCTTCGCCTGACGGCCGAAGTGGCTATATGGCTCAACTCATTTGTTTTACTTGACATCGGTGGTAGTGATAAGGCACTCAACTTATTTGTTTCATTCATTTTACCTGACATCAGTGGTGGTGATAAGGCATTTTTCTCAAATTGAAGCCTCTTGGTTTTTGACACCAAGGTTGGACGGCGACCCCAAATAAGAAGCCTCTTGGTTCGGACACCAAGGTAGGACGGTGACCAAAACACACCTCTCGGGTTGTACCCCGAGGATGACGGTGCCCAATTCGAATCTCTGGATTCACAAATCGAACCTCAGGGTTTAAAATTTGAATATTTGGATTCACAAATCGAACCTCAGGGTTCAAACATCAAATCTCTGGATTCACAAATCGAACCTCATGGTTCAAAATCCGAACCTCAGGGTTCAAAATTTGAATATCTGAATTCACAAATTGAACCTCAGGGTTCAAAATCCAAATCTCAGGGTTCAAACTTTGAATCTCTGGATTCACAAATAGAACCTCAGGGTTCAAACTTTGAATCTCTGGATTCACAAATCGAACCTCCGGGTTCAAAATCTGAACCTCAAAGTTCAAACTTTGAATCTCTGGATTCACAAATCGAACCTCAGGGTTCAAACTTCGAATCTCTGGATTCCCAAATCGAACCTCAGGGTTCAAAATCCGAACCTCAGGGTTCAAAATTCAAATATCTGGATTCACAAATCGAACCTCAGGGTTTAAAATTTGAATCTCTGGATTCACAAATTGAACCTCAATATTCAAAATCCGAACCTCAGGGTTTAAACTTCGAATCTCTGGATTCACAAACCGAACCTCAGGGTTCAAAATCGAACCTTAGGGTTCATAAATTATCAAATCTCCAAATCGAACCTCAGGGTTCCCAAATTGAATCTCTGGATTCAAATGTATCCTTTTATGTTATTTTTTGCAAAACTGTTTTTAAAAATTTTTGCATTTTAACTGTTTTTCAAAAACAAATGGGGAAAACTGTGGACACATGGTCTGTCCCTACCCGCGAGGCAAAAGCCCAATGATGAAGGTTTGTAATTAAGCCCAATTTGCCAAAGAATTGGATTCAAACCCACTTGTGAGAGCCCAAAATCATGACAAGTCCAAATACCTAGCCCAACCCATAAACCAGTATCTTCAGCCCAAACCAAATAAAGTCCATTAAAAGTCCACTTTCCGGTGGTGAGGCGCACGCCTCTTTAACTAGAGGCACGCGTTTTTATGGTATAGAGGCGCACGCCTCTAAGACACCTAGAGCAAAAAAAAGTAACGGACAGAACGTGGAGCAATTGCTCCATGTTCTGTATTTAGTGGGCAACATTTAGTAGCAATAATCAGGAGTAAATATGGAAGAAGGGAGATAAGAAGGGGAGGAAAAGGAGAGAAAGAAAAAAAAAAAAGAGAGAGACAAAGGGCAGAAAAAAAAAGAAAGGAAAACGAAAAAAAAAAAAACCAGAAACAAAAAGAAAGAAACCAAGAAAAGTTAAGGGTCTGAATCTAAGCCAGGGGCAAGAAGAAGCAATTTGGAATCTGTCTGAGGGCGAAATAATTTCAAAACAAGCTTCACAATAATTTTTCTTCTCTTTTTCTAAGTTTATTTTTTTCTTTTCTTTTGTTTGATTTTTTTTTCACTCTAATTATCTAGCATTTTTTTTGTCATAGTGCATAATTTATTGTTACTATTGTGATTTAACTTATTTATGAACGTTTGTTATTTATTCAATATATTATTTTTGTTGTTTTAAGATGAATTTTGTTTCTGTCTAAAACCAGAGGGCGTGCGTCTGTATGATGAGACGCACGCTCCAGCATGTAGAGGCGCACGCCTCTACCGCTACTTTTTGAAATTTATGACCGTTATGATGAAGCATGCGCCTGTTTATCAGAGGCGTGCGCCCCTCCTTGCAGAGACGCACGCCTATGTAACGCAGAGGCGCACGCTTCTGTGTTTCAGAACACTTTATTTTATTTGCTTAGGTTTATCTTTATTTTTATTTAATCGTGTTGCAGTTTATTTTCTTATCGTTTAATTTTATTTGTTT
>CATIWO010220782.1:0-10239 GCA_949673435.1 Macaranga tanarius
CAATAATTTAAAACAATTAAATTTATAAAACTTCCTTTAAAATTTCATAACTAAAATTATTGTTAAATTTAATAAACTATTCAAGTAATTCAAATATATAATAAAAATGTTAAAGAACTCATTTAAGCATTCAAAATAATAAAGAAATTTATTTTTTTCCTTTTCATTTTTCCGAAATTACCTCTGATCAATTAAAAATTACAATTTACTTATAAAAATTATTTTCATTCTTTTATTATTTAAAATCAATTTAAACATGTTAAATAACCTTGAATTTTAATTAAAACTGAATAAACAATAAAATACCCATTTCTCTAAAAATATATTTAAACATAATTTCTTTCAAAAATTCATATCTTAAATTCTACAAATAATTTCATAAAACTTCTTAGATAATGTTTAATCTACACAATTTATAGTATTTATTAAAAAGATAAAAATACCTGAACCCAGAACAGTAATCCGAACATCAAAAATTTGAAAATTCTAATAAATTCAGAAAATTATGAAAAATATATCAATGGAAAGCTCTCAACTCCAATTCCATTTTTCACTACCACAAAGTCTAATTCCTACTCAAATAGAGGAAATTGGCCAAAAACCCAAAAATCATTTTACCTCAAATCGAGGTGGTTGTCAGCATAGATTAGACGAAGTGGCGGAGGAAAAATGTGCCCGGAGGATGACGAACACAATGGTACTTGCAGCGGTGGCTGGTGGCGGCTGTGACACCCCTTTTTAAGGTCGGCCCACCGAAAAAATGAAGGAGGGAGAGAGAGAAGTGTGGCTAGCCAAAAATGGGAAGCTGCAGGCGACGTCTAAAGATACTGACGGCTGGAAGTGGTGGTGACAGGTGGTCTGGTGTGGGTGGCTGTCGGGGGAGGAGGAAAAAGAAGGAGGAGAAGAAAAAGAAAAGATAAAGAAGAAGATATATATATATATATATTAACATAAACAATTTACCCATTAAATCCCTCTTTGAAAATATTTTTACCAAAATAATTCTCAACTTTTAAATTTTAACATCAATTATACACACCAACAAAAATATATAAATACATAAAAATGTCATCATTTAAATAAAATAAAAAAAGTATTCATTTGACAATAATTTCATAAAAATAATAATTAGCACTCAAATTCATATTTTTTTTATTAATAAGGAAAAATACGGGTCATTACATATATCAACAAAAAAATAAAGAATTATATTTATAAATTATTTAAATATAATATAATATACAAATATTGTATTAATGTATAGTTTATATATAAAAAAATTAAAATGATATTCAATAAAAAATGAAAAATTATATTTGTAAATTATTTAAATATGATATAAATTTGAATATTTTATTAATTCATAGTTTATTATATAAAAATTAAATATATGAATTATAAGTTGTTACTTTATATACATATTTATAATTATTTATAATTTTTTTAATAATTTAAGATATATTTTTATATCCTAATATTATTTAAATATGAAAATATGATATTTATTCAGTTTAAAATGTATAAATATATAATATATAATTTATATAATTATATATATTAATATGTATTTATTTATATCATGTATTACATGCTACAATTATACCATTCAAATAAATTTGTTATTTTATATTTTAAATTAGTTAAAATTATTTTTTTGGCATGTTTTAAACGAGTTGATTCCTTTATAACTCAAAATCATTTATATGAAATCTAAACTCTTTTATCTTAGATTTTTGTTATGTCATTTAAATGGTTGGTGTCGGAAATTGGTAGCCGTAATTGAAGATAGTGTCAGGTATTTATGGTACAGATAATTGATAAAGTGGGACATTTAGATAAGTCGAGACATGGAGCTAGAACTGAACTGAACTGAACCTACCTCTCAAACTCCATCCCATACAACCTGAACTGAATTGTTCAAAAACATTAGAAATTTCCCTCCAAGTACTAGAGGTATTGGAGCATTTGCTAATACCATAAACTTATATTTTGCTTCCACAATGCTGACCTACGGACAATTTGAATTCGTTAAGAGATTCCAAGCTAATTTAATGACGACCATTTTTCCTCTTTGTAGAATGGACTCCTGGCTATGTGGTGACATATAGTTTGACCCGGCCCGAGAACAAAAGACTGATAATGAAAATGGACGAAAGGTGACCTGATAGTGTGAAAATAGTTCCTGATCCTTTTAGAGAAAGCTCATAGCCCACTAAATTCAACCCGCTCAACCCAGCCTAATTAGCATTAAAAGCCCATCAAACAGGCAAAGAGGCGCCACCTCTATGTGTTAAGGGGGCGCCTCAGTACTGTCTGTAAAAAAAAAAAAAAAAAAAAAAGAGGAGAAAGTGAAAGAGAATGTGGAGAAATTGGAGAGAGAGAGAGAGAGAGAGAGGGAGGTAAAAAAAAGGATATAAGGAGTTGTGGGGGTTCTTTTTAAAAGAAGGGAGAGCTTCTGAAAAAAGAAAGGAACTAGAAAAAACTACGTAAAAGAAAGAGATGTTTGGTAAAAAACTCTGCAAGTATATAGAATCAACAAGTAGTACAATAGATATCGTTCCCACAGAGATTTTAATCTATCCACCTATTAATCTATCTCTAATTGTTTAAAGCTTCCAAATGAAATGATCAATTTAATTAAATTAACTAAAACTAAAATAAAAATATAAATCCTAATTATGAAATCAATTAACCAAATCTAAAACAACCATTAGAAAATTAATTCACCTCACACTCATTAGCCAATTCCCTTCCCTCAATTCAATTATTCATGCAAATTTTGAGTTATCTTATGTCATAATTACCTTTCTCAAGGCTAATCAGTCTACTCTATAATCTTTAATCACGATCATGCAATCCAATTCTCATTGCAATTGTAAACCCTAATTAACTGGATTACTAAATTTAATCACCACTCTTAAGAAATTAAATCAATTTAATATATCTCTAGTACTGAACCGATTTCATTTATGTTTATAGTTGCATTAAGATAATCATATCTCAATGCATAATCTCAATTTAAATCATGTCAATGCTGGCCAGACACAAATAAGCAATAATCTCAATAAACATATTTTTTTTATATGAATAAGGAATTTATTAGAAAGGAAAACTTGACTAATTCATGTTCAGATCCTTAATCCCCTAATGAATAAAAACCTAGCCTAGCATAATTAAACTAAACCCTAAAGACAAGTAAAAGGAATCCATCACCAATTACAATATTTAAGAAGAAGAATAAGAAATTCAATCTTTTGATATCTCCAATTTTCAATCTCTTGATATCTCCAATTTTCAATCTCCAATCTTGATCCTCAATAATGCCCTTAAAGTCCTCCTTTTTCTGTCAAAAGATGCTCCCTTATGTGCTCTCTTATTCCTTTTATAGTTCCCCCTTCAATTCCCCTTAAATTAGGGTTTAAAGAAGTCATTCTAATCCTGTCTCATTCGCACACATGACCATGTTAATTTCATACACGCCCGTATTTTGCTTCTTTGCATAATCCGGCCATCCACACGGCCATGTCTCGAGCCGTGTCTCAAGTATGTAAAATTGGCAGCACATCACACAGCCTGCCACGCGGGTGTGTCCCGATCCGTGTTCAATGTATTCAAATCTCCCCAGCATACTACACGGCCTAGCACATGGCCGTGTCTTCAACCGTGTCACATAAGATCTTTTGGTCCAGAACACTACACGGGTAGGCACATGGGCGTGTTGTTACCTGTGTTCATACTAACTTCAAAAATTGACTTTAAATGCTCCCAATCTTCAACTAATCTATATCCAACCTTGATTAATGACCTATAAACAAAAATTAAATATAAATATCCTATCTAAACACAAATTAACACAATTAAACATAAAATTAACACAAATTTCCTACCTAAAATAAAAAAAAAAATATACCCTAATCAAATTCCCCCATACTTAAGCATTTGCTTGTCCTCAAGCAAAATCACTCAACATCTTATCACTAACATGAAAAAAACTCAAAAACCACTTTCACTTGCACATTTAATATATTCTCCAGTTAATATATACCTTATTACTCAAAAGCCTAAATGATAACTCAAAAAATTAAAGGATTCAACAAATTACCATGTAAAAAGCTATCCCCTTAATTATAACTAAAAATTTCATAAATTAATATTTAACTAAAACCAACCATTAATCTTATCATATTATTCTTTCATTATGAGTGCTTTTTATGCTCCATCTCATAACATTTTTTTACTATTGCAAAAACGAATGCATCAATCGAGTGAGTGAATTTTATGCTCCTTCTCACAATATTTTATATTCAACTCAACAAAATTTTTTTCAAATAAATTCAGCAAGTGTGTGTAATACTCCATCTTGCCCCAATTACATGGTTTGCTAAATTAAACATTAATCTATGAGTCTCAATCATACCTAAGAGGAATTAGCATTAAGTTCATTAAATATCAAAAATCCCTTAACCCTCAAATTATCACCCAAGTTTAAAAATCATATGCTACACATTAATTGGAGAATATATCAATTATACAAGAAAACTAAATCATTTGAATGAAGTTCATCAAAGTGATAAGCATAATCAAATACTTAAGCATGAAATCCTAAACATGCAAATTACTAAAAATTGTCAAATTACTCCCCCCCCCCCCCCCCCCACACTTAGTGGACACATTGTCCTCAATGTGTAAAAGATAGAAAAATAAAGGAGAAAAAGAACTAGTACTCCCCTGATTTGTAATGTAGGATGAATCTGCAAATATGGAGAATTGAGTAATCAAACTAACAAAACTAGAACATAACAAAAACAACAAAAACATAAAAGAAACATAAAATATGATATAATATCCAACTGTACATAATCAAAAGAAAAACAAAAAAAACAAAAATAAGAAAAAAAACACAAGAGTCAGTCATCAAAGTCATCTGCATCATCTGAATCAGCTCCATCCTCCTCCTCATCTCCATCCACATCCTCATCCTCCTCTGTAGCAGTAGTAGCATCTAAGTCAGCCTCATTAATCTCGGCATCTAACTCTGCATCATCAGGCTGAGGAGCAAAGGAAGGAAGTCTGAGGCTCCATGGACTCCGAGGTGGTAGAAACGAATGCAGCTGGAGCAGAGGACATCGGTGGGGTGTTCATACCCCTCTTAATCATAAGTGACATGATGCACTGCTGCTGCCAGTCGAGCTGTGAGTGTATGTGTCGAAGCATAATCTCATGGCATCGCTGCATCATCTCCTGGCGCTTTCAGGCTGCCTCGATACGCGCTAATGCATCTGCAGGATGAACAGAAGGAATCGCCGGGGTAGGTATGTCAGGAATACCAGGAATAGGAGCATCATGGCCCTCCGCCACCTCAGGCACCCCCTCGCCAGGTGGAGTACCATCTATCAATACATATTTATCGCCTCACTTCTCCACAAGACGCATCGATCGGAAAGTGTCCATGGCCAGCTCGATAGTAAAAAAACTCCTAGTCAACCCCGTCAGAGCATTAAACACCCCTAGGTTCTTAGCTAACCTAGTGATATAACATCCACCACACAACGCCCCTCTCGACTTATTTGACATAGTGTCAAAATAAGTCACAAATCCATAGCCCAAGTTACTGGTCATCCTGGACATCAAACACGATAAATAAAACATATCCCGGACTATCACAACTTCGGTGCTCTCACGATGACCACATATCATGTGAGCTATAATTCGATGCAACACACGCAATACCGGAGATGTGAAACATGTGCTCTTTGACTTAGTTAGCTCGTATATATCCCTAAACTCTGGACGAGCATGTGATCTCTAAAGACCCCTAGCATGTGATCCCGACCCATGCGATAAGGAGTTTTGGTATAACTCTGTCATAAGAAAGGTCTCTCTATATAATCCTAGGGCAACCCCGAATTCAGAAATCGACATCGCAAATTGTTGACCCCCTAGACGAAATTGAACAACCCCAGGTCATTCAATATCAATGCCCTTCTTATCCAAAACAAAAGATGCAAGGAACTCAACCATCAATTCTGTGTAACTTGAGTCCTTAATATCAATCATCGCCCTCCAACTCTTTTGATTTAACCGACTATGTATATCATCCCATAATCCTATTTTCTCTAAATCAGAATGACTAAGATATATATTTGGTTCAATTGAAAGAGATTGGAGGGATTGTACCTTAACTTATGTCCGTTTATTGGTGAATTAGAGAAGTGGGTGAAGGGTATTGTCGGTCATCGGTGGAGCCACTTACGGTGGTGGGTTAGCAAGAGGCACCTGTAAAGGTGGCACTAGTCGTCACCTATAAGAGGATGGTCGATCCCTTTAGGAACGAGTCTTCATCCTCTTAGCCGGTGGAGCAGACATGATGAATAGGTAATTAGTGAGAAAGGGAAGAAAAGGGGAAGGAACCGATTGGGTGTGGCCGGATTGGTGGTCGGAATTGTATTTCTGGCAATTGGGTGAAGAGAGGAAGGAGAGAAATTGGGTAGGGCGAAGATTGAATTTTAAAATCCATAACTGTTCACTTATAATTTTAGACAATACAAGGGCGTGTAGGTTAAAAATAGGAGTGTATCGCTTAAATTAGGGATTATTGCCAAATACATGGCTCGAGACACGGGCGTGTCCATGCCCGTGTATCCTTCTACCCTTTTTACTTCATTTCAACATGGGTACTAACATGGGAGTGTTGTGGCCCGTGTATGTCTCTGTCAGTTTTGTTATAATTAAACATGGTCTTGCATTTGGGCGTGTTGTGGCCCGTGTATTTCTCTATTGAAAATACATATAGTCAACACGATCTTTGACACGGGCATGTCTCTGCCCGTTTTTCCACTTTTTTTGCCTATTTCTTAATTTTCTCATCCCTCTATCTTTCTCTTCATTGGTGAACCTAAAAAAAATAATAAAAACCGAAATCAAAGCATCTACTCTAGAAAAACTAACTAAATAAATGTAAAGTGCATGAAAACTTAATAAAAATTGGGTTGCCTCCCAATAAGCGCTAATTTAAGGTACCTAGCTTTACCCTAGCACATCAAAGCTACTTGGGATTAGGATTGGCATCAAAGGAAACACTTTCCTTCTCCCTTTCCCACAAACCTCCATAATAGGATTTACATCGTTGCCCATTCACTTTGAAATGCTCGCCTTTGTCATTTTCAAGCTCAATGGCACTATAAAGGAATGTTTGCACCACTTTGAATGGTCCACTCCATCTGGACTTTAATTTACCTAGAAATAAATGTAGACATAAGTTAAACAATAACATTAAATCACCAACCTAAAAGTCATTCTTCATGATATGAGCATCATCTCATTTCTTTGTCTTTTCCTTGAAGAGTTCGGCATTCTTATAAGCTTGGAGGCGAATTTCATCTAACTCATTGAGTTGTAATAGCCTCCTCTCTCCCACGGACTTCAAATCGAAATTCAGTGTCTTAATAGCCTGATATGCTCGATGTTCTAGCTCAACAGGTAGATGACACGCCTTTCCAAACACCAACCTATATGGTGACATACCAATTGGTGTTTAAATACCGTACGATAAGCCCACAATATGTCATCCAACTTGGTAGCCCAATCCTTCCTTGAACTACCAACTGTCTTCTCTAGAATCTTCTTAAGCTCATGGTTCATTACCTCCACTTGTCCACTTATTTGAGGGTGATAAGGTGTGGCAATTTTGTGGTGCACACCATATTTCTTCAACAAAGCCTCAAACTGTCTATTGTAAAAATGCGACCCCCCATCACTAATAATAGCATGTGGTACATCAAATCTTGTCAATATCTTCTTTAGGAACTTAAGCACTACCTTTGCATCATTTATGGGTGTTGCCAAAGCTTCTGCCCATTTAGACACATAATCCACTCCCACAAGTATGTATTGGTTCCCAAAAGAAGATGAAAAGGGTCCTATAAAGTCTATTCCCCATACATCAAAGATCTCAACCTCTAGAATTGAAGTAAGAGGTAATTCATGGCATTTTGACAAGTTCCCAACACGTTGGCATCGATCACAATATAGGACAAACTCCCTTACATCCTTCAATAGTGTTGGCTAAAAGAAACCATTCTCCAACACCTTTGCGCCTGTTTTGGATGCTCCATATTGTCCTCCATAACTTGACCCATGACAATGTGTTAGGACCTCTAGTACCTCTTTATCCAGAATGCACCTCCTGATCATACCATCTCCATAAATTTTGTAGAGATAGGGGTCTTCCTATAGGTATTGCCTCACCTCATACAATAGCCTCTTCCTTTGTTGGTGTGAGAATCCCTCCGGTAGCACCCCTCCAACTAGATAATTAGCAATGTCAGCATACCAAGGGGTTGCTATATGGTGTAGTGCCAAAAGGAACTCATCTGGGAAACTATCTCTAATAGGCTTTGGTGCACTCTCTTTCTCCTTTTTTAGACATGATAAATGGTCTGCCACTAAGTTTTCCGAGCCTTTCTCATCCTTGATCTCCAGGTTAAATTCCTACAATAATAAAACCCATCTCATTAGTCTCGGGTTGGCATCCTTTTTAGCAAGTAGACGTTGAATGGCAAAATGGTCTGTATAGATGATAATTTTTGACCCTAAGAGGTAGGAATAAAATTTATCTATAGTAAAAACACCGCTAATATCTTCTTTTCTGTGGTAGTGTAGTTGAGTTGAGTCTCTGTCAGTGTGCGACTAGCATAGTAGATCATATGTAGACGGTTGTCCTTCCTTTGTCCCAAGACAGCTTTTATGGCATAGTTACTAGCATCACACATTATCTCAAAAGGCAAGGACCAATCCGGAGGTGTAATAATTGGTGCCGATACCAATGCCTTCTTTAACCTATCAAAGCACTCAAACATGCATCATCGAAGACAAATGGCACATCCTAAATTAATAAGTTAGTCAAAGGTTTGGCAATTAATAAAAAATCCTTAATAAAACGTCGGTAAAAACTGGCATGCCCTAAAAAACCTCTAACTCCCTTAAGCGATGTAGGTGGTGGAAATTTCTCAATGATCTCTGTTTTGGCTCAATCCACTTCGATTCCCTTGCTATAAATTCTGTGACCTAAGACTATCCCTTCTTCTACCATAAAATGGAATTTTTCTCAATTGAGCATAAGGTGAGTTTCTTCATATCTCTTTAATACCCTGTCAAGGTTAGCTAAACACAAATAAAAAAAATCCCCAAAAATAGAAAAATCATGCATAAACACCTCCATAATGTTCTTAATTAAGTCAAAAAATATTGCCATCATACAACGTTGAAAAGTAGCGGGTGCATTACACAACCCAAAAGGCATACGTCTATATGCAAATGTGCCATAAGGACATGTAAATATGGTTTTCTCTTATCCTGGGGATAGATAAAAATCCGATTATAGCCCGAGTACCCATCAAGAAAACAATAATAGACATGGCCCGCTATTCTCTCTAATATTTGATTAATAAAGGGAAAGGGAAAGTGATCCTTCTTAGTAGCATTATTTAACTTCCTATAATCGATACACACTCTCCACCCATCTACCACTCTCTTAGAAATAAGCTCTCCTTCATCATTCTCTACCACAGTCATCCCACTCTTCTTTGGTACACATTGCACTGGACTAACCCACTCACTATCAAAAATAAGATATATAATTCTTGCATCTAATAATTTCACTATCTCATTTTTCACAACCTCTTTCATGTTTAGGTTTAGCCTCCTTTGCCTCTCAGCTATGGGTTTGTGCCCGTCCTCCATATGCAATCTATACATGACAATAGAGGGACTAATTCCTTTTATGTCAAAAATTTGCCACCCTAATGCCCTAACTCGCCCCCTCACTACCTCACACACCCTTATCTCTTGCTCAACACTTAGTTTATTAGATATTATGATGGGTATTGTGTTATTTTCACCTAAGAATGCATATCTTAAATGATTAGGCAATGGTTTGAGTTCTAACTTAGGGGGTTTTTCAATGGATGGAGGTGTAGGGTTGTCACTTCTAACTAAGAGGTCAGGTTTAGTGAATGTGTTGTCCTCTTCATCCTTAGTGTCAATAGCATTCCACTCTTCATCATCACTATCATAGAGTGAAAAATTTTCCTGCATAACACAATCATCTAATGACACTATTTTCATGCATGCTTTATCATCTAAGGGATATTTCATGAGTTTAGACATGATAAATTCAACACTCTCATCCCCTACCCTTAGAGTGAGCTTGCCCTCATGCACATCAATTAAGGCCCTACC
>CATIWO010220819.1:0-18502 GCA_949673435.1 Macaranga tanarius
GACAACACTTGTCTTGCCCTTGCCCTTAGCCTTCTTCTTAGTCCCACTAGAAGAGGCAATAAGTGCAGTCTCCTTTCCTTTGCTCCCTTGGATGGCCTTTTGGGCCGTCACGAGCATATTCAGTAGCTCCGCAAGGGTGCATTCAATTCTGTTCATATGGAAGTTGGCAATGGTTTGTCCAAATGATTCGGGGAGGGATTGGAGGATCAAATCCGTTTGGAGGTGGAAGTCCATTGAGAAGTCTAGACTCTCTAGCTCCTCTATTGATCGGATCATAGAGTTCACATGGGCTCTCACGTCCTCTCCCTCTCTCATTTTAGCACGGAAAAGCCGCTTAGATATCTCATACCTAGCGGTCCTACTATTTTCACCAAACAACTCTTGTAGGTGAAGTAGGATTTCTCTTGCACTATTGTACTTCTCATGTTGCCGATGGATTTCGGTCGACATGGAAGCCCACATAATGCAACGAGCTTGCATGTCATCGTCCTTCCATTTTGCTAGAACTTTATGCTCCTCTTGTGAAGCATTCTCAGGAAGGGATAGGGGTAGGCCTTGCTCTATCACATAGAGTATTTTTTCAGAAGCTAAAACAACTTTTAGATTCCTTAGCCAGTCTATAAAGTTTGGGCCCGTGAGCCGGTTATTGTCGAGAATGATTGACAGTGGGTTTGACGGTCTCATGTTATCAATTTTCTGTAAAAGGCAATAAGATTGATTAGTTATAGGCATTGTGATCACCTTTAGATTTGGTCTTTAATCTTAATAGGCTCCCACTAACTTGGCGAATCCTACACTCCCAAGTAGGAAACGAAAATCCCTTGTTGGATGGATTTCTAATGGGTAATGGATTTCTTAATAGGCCACTAATACCCCTCAGGTACACATTGCCATTCTTGGAATATTAGTTCTCATTAAGTGGACAACTCTTGTCCATCACATCTCATATGAGGTTCCATTAATCCGGCTCCTAACGTTACGGGCCTCAGGTACGCCTAATTGCCATTCTTAGCCTTTGGACCATTGGATCAGTGAAGTGTATAGATTTGAACACTACAAACCTCATGTACACCTATTTGCCATTCTTGGCCCATAGTGTATCCATACACTCATAACATCTCATGCTTAACAATGACTTCACATGAATCTCTTGGGCCTTATATACACTCCTATGTATCCATAGCCAATGTATATAAGCCCAAAACCATGTAAGTCATTGCTCCAATGGAGAGCCAATACTTAATTTTTATTTGGAAGATTTTTGGGTCAATTTAATTTTTAGGTCTCACTTTGCACATTAGCCCTTTTACAACATACATATCATATACATACATTGCATGCTAACATACATTCATCCATATATATATCCCATACATACATAGCATACTTCAACATATATATATCATACATACATTAAACATGCAAAATGAATGCACAAATAAGGAGTGATCATGGGCTTTTCCTAATCCTATTCTAATACTTAGAATATTACAAGTGGGCCTAGCCCAAGAAAATCCTTCGTTCCATGAGCCTCCTTTGTCCATCATCATTAAGGGCCTTGCCTCTAAGCCATCAAGGTTTAATGGGCCTTCAAGCCTCCAAGGTTGAATGGGCCTCCAAGCCTCAAAGGTTGAATGGGCCTCTCTTCAATTTTGATCCACAACTCTTGTGATTTACATTTAATCCTTGGCATACCAAGGCAAATAATTTACATCTTAAAACTATGTAATTAACATTTAATTACATAAATAATAATAATAAAATTAATTGTTATTACAAACCATAAAATGTAAACTAAGGCCATGATCATACCTTGTATGAATGACAAGCAAACATTTAATAAAATACAACTCTTTGTATATAATCATGTATTTGTCAAGTCAAACAAACAAGAAAAATAAAATTTTAAATTTTTTTTGTGTGAACAGTACCGTAAACAGTGCTGTGAACAGTAACCATGAATAGTAACTATGAACAGTGAACATGAACAGTAATTTGTGAACAGTAGCTATGAACAGTTCTCGATGCATGTTTAGTTATGTACTTGCCATGTAATATATTCTATAGGCATGAATGTGTTTGATGTTTTATGCAAATGTTGCATGCAATCAAAATTTTTATATTCCGCATTTTTTATTGTCACATTATTACACATTCCTTTACTCACTTCATAGATATCCATTTAAACCTGAGAAGGTGTTTCTGTGCTAGGGATTCTTATTGAGACTAGTTAACTAAAAGGTACGACAATATTTTCAGTTCTTTTTAGTGGAGGTATTGGCTGGGACATACTTTTAGCTCTATGCATACCCTTCCTAGTACGTGTTGGCTACAAAGAAAACACAATTTAAATAAAAGTTTTTATTGATGCTCAATAAATCATTTATTATTAATACTTGAGTAGAGGGTACTGAGACATTTAAATTAGGTTGTTGTTCTTCAGTACACCCCTTCTCTTCTGTGTTGGCTACAAATAAAATATAATTAAAATTACTGATTTCATTTGATGCTCATAAAGTAATCATTTACTATAAATACCTAACTAGAGGGTGCTGAGACATTTGAATTAGATTATTGTTCATCAGTAGCCCTCCTTTTAGGCTGTGTTGGCTATAAATAAAACATAATATAAATAAAAGATTTCATTTAATGCTCATAAAGTAATAATTTACTATAAATACCTAACTAAATGGTGCTGACATTTGAATTAAATTGTTGTTCTTTCTTTTTCTTCCTCATACATTTCTGCCATGATATCTCACCATTAATTGTAGCTCTGCACCCTCTAACATTATGTCCAACTCGACTATAATTACCATATAAAACCTGTCCCCCAACTCATGAAACCTATAAAGATTTTTAGGTTCATTTACACCTCTAATTCTTCTCTTTTTTGGTCTCCCTGCTGGTTTTCTTGGAATTGGAGACAAATGTCACTGAACTCAGTTTTTTCCCATTCTTTTTAACCTCGAATAGGAGTAATAAAATGCTTATAAGTAGTTAAATATGTCTCCTTAGAAAAATATGCATCGACATAATGTTCAGGCTTCTCTTTATTGTCATAGATTGTAGAAATAGCATAATTATAGGGCACACCTGATAGATCCCACATTCTACAGCTGCATGTCTTATTGATTAAATCCATATCATTTTGAGTTTAGTAAAAATTGACTTTATATTTTTTCTGACTTGCACATGTGCAAAATTAGTTTTTGGATTCAAGTTTCAACTTTTCCAACTCATCTTGAATGTTTGGACATAACTCCCCTTTGTATTTCAGCATGCCAGTATGCTTAATATATATTCTATTCATTAACTTCCTTCGAATCCACTCTAACATACTCGAAATAGATATATCTCTCCCTTCCAGTAAATATAAGTTAAATGATTCGTTGATGTTGTTCTACAATGCATTTGACTTTATGTGAGTTGAGAAAAATGCTCTTGCCTAACCTTTAGGGCCATGACTCATCACCCAATCAAAAGCTTTCTCATTAAATTCCTTCAACTCTTTGGTTCGAGCTTCAAAAGATTTGACAGTGCCAGCTCCTACTGCAGCCTATAATCTTTTCTTAAATTCCAACCCTCTAACTAATTTTTTGAAATTAGAATTCATATACTTAACATAGTATATGTTATCTACATTAGGCATGAGCTATTGAGAAGCCTTAACTAATCCCTATAATTAAATAAACAAGTTAGTTATATATTGGCAACAAACACATAGGTCAAAATCAGTGAAGCAAATAGTTTACCTTTAGTTTATCAAACACAAATACCCAACCTGTTTCTTGGGGAGTGCCATAATCTTCAAATAGCAGTCCTAAGAACCATAGCCATGAAGTATTGCATTCAATATTAACTACAGTTATGGCAATGGGCAACATGTTCTCATTTTTATCTCTTCCAATAGCACACAACAATTACCCCCTATTGGTGTCATTATATGGCAGCCATCTAGTCATATTAGTGGTCTCATGCCTAAAAAAGGTTATTTTTAAGTAGTAAACCTGACATACATGTGCTTAAAGACTTGAATTATTGGAGGAATACTACTACCATTTTGAACCATTTCCACCCTATTTACACCAACATTGTACAAATCCTTAGAAACACTTTCATATTTGATCTTCACCATACTGCCAAGATTTGTCTTTCTAATAGTCTCTACATAGTCATACAAATGTTTATACTACTCTAGTTGAATACCTTTAACAATCTTCTTAGCTTTTCTTTTGGCCCTATAGTATGCATGAGTAGAAACAATTACACCAAGTTCCTTTTGACTTCTCTTCATTATTGCAGTTACATTCCATTTTAGATTCTCCCTTAAGTCCTCTAAGTACTTGTTTGCCAAATACCTTGAATCCACAAGATTACTGTTGAAGTCTCTAGGACAGGAATGCTAAGGTTTAAAGGAATTTATTTGAAAAGTTCTAGATAGTTGCATCTTTAAGGCATGTATATAGAATTCATATCTATCCTTGCATACAATAGTGATTCTTTTTGAACAATTCTTTAGAAACTCATACTTGTACCCTCTTTTTACTATCCATTCTTTTAGAGCTTTTCTATATAATTTATGATTAATAAATTTCATCCTTCTACAAAGTTGAGGATCTTTCATTCCTGTCTCTTCAATAAAGTCAATATAACTTTCTTTATTTGAGCTATCCAAACTCGCCATGTCATTATCATAAGGTGTTTTATTAAACTCCTTGAAATCAACTTCTTCAATATCTGCTCTAATTTGATCATATTTCCTAACTCTAGTATTTAATTCTTGATTTTTTCAGCTATTTCCTTATCCATTTGTTCTACATTTTCATCTTGCACATGACCTTTACCAAAGATGTTATCATTATTACTTTCCACATTATTATACAACTAGCTAGCTTTACTGCAATCTGAATCAATGTCACTAGAACTGCTAATTTCTTCACTCATAAAGTAATCACTGCCTTCTGAATCATTGCTCTACAACTCTTCCTTATTTAAATCCTTACTTGCACCTACAACATCATCTAAACCTTCATCAATACCTTTAACCTCATCCATAAAATCACCTTTACCTTTATTCACAATCTCAGCATCATATCTAGGACCTGTATCTGCCCTATTGCCTCTACTACTTTCTTCACCAGTATCAACCTCAACATCAATGTCACTTAAACCTTTAGCCATAAAATCAGTACCATCTTCACTCAAAACTTCAGCAGCAGGACCAATACCACCTTCACACACAATATTATTACCTACCACCATTTTTAATATACATTGACTCCACTTTTTTATTCCAATACCATCATCCATACTTATAGGTTCAGTAACCTCAACAAAAAAAATCTTTATATCATCACAATCTTTATTATAATCTAACATATTACTAACATTTTTATCAGTTTCTATCTCCTTATAGCCTTCGTTACCACTTAACTCAGCTATTTTAAACCACATTAACACGTTATTTTTATAATCCATATCTTTCATATAACCTTGTAACTCGAATATAGAGAGAAAATCAACATCAACATTCTTCATCTGTAATACCTCCCCACCAATATAAACCATATTATCAGGATCTTTCCATTAACCACCATGGTGTATTACTAAATTCACAAAGTCACTCATGCTTACTTGGTAATAGACATGCATTAAAATTACAAATTTCAAGTTCATATTTTAAATTAAAGAAATATAAAAATCTTTCGTTTGAACCATTTATAAAGACCCGATTATAAAAATCATAAATAATAGACCCATTTGTTGACTAACCTATTTACACAAACCTGACTCATTTATATTTGAAGTATTACATACTTTTTTCCCTAAGGAATGAGTTACTCCTCACATAAGCAACCTTACCAAAGTGACACTTCTTCCTCCTTTTTGGTTGACTCAATTCATTTCTTAGTTGTTTTTGACATAAAACTTCAGTAATTACAAGCAATCGATCTTCACTTGTGTAGATTTACACCAAAAAGAGTTTCAGAATGAAGATTTGGTTTTAATCATAGAGCAACTAAAATAAAACATTTTAAGGATTTGGTAATTTAGGAATTTGTTATTTTAGGGTTCCATATGGGTTTTGATTTGTTTTAAAGGATTAATTGCTTATGTGGAAGGGGGATAGAGGGAATTAGAAAGCCACGTCATATGCCACATCTGCAAAATTAATGCCATTTTGTCAATTCTCATTTAACTACTAATGGCACGATAGCACAAGTCACTAAAGTGTCAAAAAAAACCACAGGACCCTCAAATAAGAAGCGTGAAACCACAAGCTACTTTTTCGTACTTTCTCCTAAATAATACCATTAATATTAACACATTCACCTAAAAAATATATATTAGTGATGTGCCCTAGGCCAATTGTGCTATGGTCATATTGTGACTTCGTCATTTTGCATTCTAATAATAAAGAGGCATTTTTATCATTTTGACTCTCTTAAATTCCATGAATAGTTAATTCTGACTAAGATCATCAAGTGTGTGACTTAATAGTAAAATTCTTAAATGAAAATTGAATTATATTCTAAATCATCTCTAGTAGGTCATTATTATAGAAGAATAATGAACGAAGACTAGTATGAGGTTGACTGATGATCATGTTTTACTGATCATGTTTTACTGATCATGTATATGATGTACTAAGTCAAATCATAGGTACATAAGATGTACTAGATTGACCTGTTATGAGAATACTACATGGATAATTATCATAAGCCATTCGTATCATAATGATATTAGTTTAGTCCTTTGACCTGAGATCATCATAGAGTCCTACATGATGATTTTTATATTTTGACACATTATAATATTGTCTTTAACAGGGTGATATAATAGATTGTTGTTGAATATAGAATGAATCGTGTGAGAAATATGAGTGATCAAAAAGGAATTTGTCCATCACTAATCATGAGAAAGATATCTATGGGCCCCTCGATAAGTCAAATTGAATATAAAATGCATGACCATGCTGAAATTAATTTATAAGGAGTTATCGATTTCAGTCTACTTAACATTAAGAAATAATATGATTAAATTATATAAGGATGACATAAACCATGTATTATGTTCAATCAAAGATATCGTGTGATGAAAGGACTATAATATTTATTATCGAATAGGTTATGTCAGATTACCGACCTTCATATGACTTGGATAGTCATAATGTCTTGCTAGAGACCACTCTATAAATGAGTTTTTAGGCCCAAAATGGATATTGGTATGTCTGCCCAATAAGGCAGGAAGTTTTCTCTCTTTGCATATATATATGTGTGTGTGTGTGTGTGTGTGTGTGTGTGTGTTTGTTTGTGTGATTTATTTATGGTAATAGTTACCATAATTAAATTTAAATTTCAATTGAGTCCTTTAAAAGGAAATTGTATACATATATCAAAAATGGTTTTTGATATGTAAATAATATCCTTTTAAAGGAAAGTGAATATTAATATAGCAAAACTATTTTGGTAATTAACAGGTTAGTAAAACCCTAAATAATGTATATATATGCATCTTTTTCTATAGAGTTTTTTTGATTCCAATCAATTCAGATTTTGTTCTTTTAGAGAAAAGAAAGAATACAAAGAGAAAATTATGAGAAAGGTGCTAGCGCACCAGCATTATTTTGGGTATCCTATTTATATGGATACTAGTAGAGGATATGGCTCAAACAGCGATATCTATATCTGATAGAACATACAAAAGACTCGAGGTAGGGTGTCATTAGAGTGAACCCCCTCTCATCCTTCCAACAGTCTCACCTTGTGATCGTCTTGGTGAGATTCTGGAACTAATTTGTTAATCTAACTGGATTACATAGATCCTGTGAGGGTTTTGTATGTTTAAATTTTTATTTCTACTGTGTGTTTGTAACATGAAATCCCAACAATATAAATCATATCCTACTTTTAATAAAACATGCATAAAGACCTATTTTTTTGAATTTCATGAGCATAGAAAACATCATATAAATAGAGGATTTGGCCTTCTTACAAATCCAATATACATGTGCCAATTTTTTTAATTTTTGCTCTAGTTCTATTGCTTATATAAATCCGGTATATTCCACTTAGAACTTAATGACATTGAGTCTTGAGTCTCTGGCTATATTATTTATGACTCTTAAGTCTACAGTCTATATAGGATGATTTTTAATAAGCAATACAATACTAGAAACAAAAATTTCAAAAATCTAGCTTCTTTTAAATGAAGTTCTATAAGATACATATTCTAAACTTAGTGCAATCATAAGCATACTAACCCATGTTACATTAATTATAATAGGCCCCTTTAATCTTATCCTTTCTTCCACCATGTTTTCCTCTTTTATGTTTAAATTGCTATTTTTTTTATATTTGTTCAGTTTCACTCACCTTGCCTTTGACTTTCTACATATGTTTGAAACTCTCACATTTAAAATTAGAAGTTCTTAGAATTTGACTCAGTCATATATGGATAAGCAGTTAGCCAAAAAGCCTTAAGGCACTCATTTTTCAATTTCAAGTGGTGCATAATGTTAGCAAAGGTCATGATATTTTCATTATGAACTATATTCATATTCTTGTGTTCTTAACTTTTAGGGAGAGATATAATAACATCTTGAATTTGTTGTCATCAGTGAGGTCGTATTTGACTAATTTAAGTTCCATAATCATTTTTGACATATCTCTTAAGTGTTATTTTATAGGCTTACTACGGACTTTTTTGTAAGCATTAAACTTGATAATTAACTACCTAAATTTAGAGATAGTTGTTCTTCTTTCCTTCTCTCTCAAAGCAACATATATTACATTTGCAGTTAGATACTACTAATATTAACATACTAAATCATTGTTCATGAAAATAATTATAATTTCTTTAGCAGTGCATTCTTTCTTATTATAGGCATTAAATGCAACCACATTGCACTTATAATGCACATTGTTGACATTTTTTCACTAGCTTAGGGTTTCTCCACAATATTATTGATAGTTTTTAAAGCTTCTTGTTCTTTAAGAACATAGAGAATTTTTAGGTGCCAAATATTATAATTATCACCATTCAATTTTCTCACCCTTATTCAGTTCAGCTACTATATTCTTGAATGTCATAGTTAGCCATAAACCACAAAATACATTTTAAATACAATCACTTATACACATCACTTATTCATAATTTCAAAATTAATTATTAACAATTTTCATGTGAATCAAATGAGAAAGTTCATTAGGTTTCCAATCATCGTTCAAATTTAAATGTTAAATATTTATAATTTAATTTAATTTGTACCAATCATAATTTTAAATGAGAACTCACATGAATTGCTTCAATCGTAGAATGCTTATATTATAAAGTAACAATAAAATATTTTATATTTAATGCTCAATACATTATAACATTGTGAACATAAACTGAATACAACATATAACTATTAGTTTAGGTTTATGCACCTAAGTTTTATAAGAATATATTCATCAAATTTATCTCTACTTAACTATGAATAGTTTATGTTAGGATATTTGGAATTCCTTAGACTAGGACTAACACTTAAAATGGATGACTTGTTCAAAATTTTTAAGATATAATCCTTTAATAACATATAGATTAATGTCTCATATGATTTAAAAATTCCTTTTAAAAATTTATTTCTTTTATTTCTAGTTCTTCCCCTATGGTTCTTTATCAAAAATTAGTGCCCTAAAACTTAAGATCCTGGACTGAAGAGAACCAAGTAAGGTGCAGTTTAAAGTAAGAATTTTTTAATGATTATCCACAATGCAACCATTGCTAATTGCTTGAATCATACTACTGATGATTTTAACATGCTTAATTAGAGTGTGTTTACTTTCCATTCCATATTTCAAGAGATTTTTTCAAAAGTCCTAATATTAGCTTTTATTCTTTGCTTCTCGCTATTATAGGAGAATGCCTTACTTATAAATAACTAAGATCTCTTTAATTACTTATAAACCTTATATAATCTCTGAGATGAAGTCGCCTCTCTTTAAACTAGATATTGTTCCTATCAAAAATAATAAAGAAAATCAATTGATATATTCAAAATAAAATCTCAGTCCATCAGTACAGAATAAACACATATAGGCCAACTCAAAATACATTTCAAAATTATACATGAAGGTTCATCTAAGTTCAAAAAATTTTGAAGATCAAAATCATTATTTTTTAATAAATATACATTTTATTATAAATTTTTCAATTAAAAGTCAATTAAATTTGCATTTTAATCAATAATATGAGTTTAAATTATTTTTACAAATAAAAAAATTAATTTTCTTCCACAAGACCTTAACCTCTTAAATTACAATTTGTAAAAAATAATTAATATTTTTTGAATTTATTATCAATTAAAATAACTTAGTTTAAGATTTCCTTTCTATAAAAAATTATAAAATAAATAAATGGGATACTAGAATTATTATTTTAATATACTAGAAAATTTAAAAATTATTTAGAGTATAATGGTGATGGTAGTGTCAAAAATCATTGTCTAACCTTAAATCTTGATGGTTGCTAAATGATCCAATGATGATTCTAATAGGAGAAAAAGGTAAAATGCTCATAATTACCTTTGATCATGCAGCTCTGCTAAATCTGAAACTTCAAGTTCTGAAAACCTAAAAGTTGATTCAGACCCAAAACCAATAAAACCTCAAACTAAAAACCAATAGAAGCTCATGTCCAAAGCCCAACTTCTCTAAACCTCATACATATGGGCTGCTTAACCCATGCATGTGGGAAGAGAACCTAGGCACATGGGATAAGAATCCATGTATATAGGAGGAGGAGCTATAAAACGCTCCTGCAATGGTTGTCCCTTAATCAGGCACATGGGATTAGTGACCCATACGCTCATGTCATTCACTTATGTGTGTGGATCTTGTAAGGTGTGTGGGTTCTTATGAACCCATATGCGTGAATAAAAGTCTACAAATAAGAGTCAAACTTTTTATTTTGGAAAGGAAAAGTTGGAAATTTTAGGGAGAATTTGTTAGATTTCCTCCTAATCTTTCACCTAAACACTTAAACCCACTTGAAAACCAATCAAAAAATAATAATTCAAACTCAACTTCATCTTTGTTAAAGCAAATCCTAATGGCATAAAATTGTATTTCCTACTCATTTCTCCAGAAAATGGGCAAGGATAATTTTTTTGATATCATTTTGAGGCTTTGAGTTTCCATTAATCAACTCAAGCTTAGCCTAAATTTGAGGATTATTGCATCACATTTTTATCATTATTTTTGCATTTTGAATTATTCCTTTTGTCTTCTACTCCTCTTTTTTTTATTTCTTGTTTGAAATGTACTGATGGGTTATTTGATGTGAATGGTGATATAAATTATTAGATTTGAAGCTCTCCATTGATTTACATTTAAGTTATGATTTTAATCCTATGTCATACTATTGATACTCAAAATTCAATAGTTCTCTAAAATGGTCTAATAATGATAAATATCCAAGTGAAAGAAGGCATAAATTACAATTAGAGCCTCTTGAAGTATGCTATCCCTAGCCCGAGAAGCTCCAAAATGCCTTAAACTGCAACCAAAACTCATTAAACCTGAGTTTTCAGTTTAAAATGGCTAAAAATAACCAAATGGACCTCGAAAAGCCTAGTAAGATCCCTAAAAAAAACTAGAAGAACACATGTGAGGGATGTCTGCATATGCATGCACGTGGATCGAAGCCTCTTTGAGCCACTGGCATGGCTCGACCACTGTATGCTCCTTTTTTTTATAAATACCCCCATTTTTAATTAATGATGGAATTTTTTAAAAAATATAGGCAAACTCTATCATTTTTAAAACTCTATACCTAAAAAACAACGTCTATTAGGGCTAGTTTTAGGTATCCCTAAGCTTTAGAGCGTGCCTCGTGGTGACTTAAAAATACCTTTCCAACCAAATCTCATTTCTTTATTAAGTATTTTTAGATCTCACTAACCAAACCAAGCCACATCTTAGCCAAAGCACACTATAAGAGGTAATCAATTTTGCATTTTCACACCATTTGTCTCTAATTAGGCGAGCATAGCTTTTACAGACCCTTTGTAAATTATCTTTCTTCCTACTTTCTGTGAAAACAAGTTTAGCTTAAAAGTACCATGCTAAGGACCAAATAACATTATTTTTCATGTTTATTTTATTATTCCAGCATTTCTTCTTCTTCTCCTCATTCTGCTTTCCCTGAAAATTCTAAAACACCAGTAAATTGTGAAATTCTGATATTGATTGTGATTGTGTGGTGAGATCTAGCCTCCTTATGTACTATATGCTATAAAGTGCCTAATTTGATTATATGTTTGTTTGCATCTTGCATTTTCTAGCCTTGGATGCAATTATTTAAAATAATGTGTTTTGTGATAAAAATTGCACTTTGGTGTTTCTCTGATATATTTTTATTATGAAGATCGTGTTCTTTTCTATAAAATTCACATTTTTGTATCAAAATTTGATTTTTATCTTACTTTCTGTATTTTTGCATTAAAATCATTTTCTTCTTCTTCTCCTTATTCTACTTTCCCTGAAAATTCTAAAACACCAGCAAATTGTGAAAT
This sequence comes from Macaranga tanarius, assembly GCA_949673435.1. Classification (NCBI taxonomy): domain Eukaryota; kingdom Viridiplantae; phylum Streptophyta; class Magnoliopsida; order Malpighiales; family Euphorbiaceae; genus Macaranga; species Macaranga tanarius. Next base: position 12,563 of record CATIWO010220819.1, read on the forward strand.
TCTAATATTGATTGTGATTGTATAGTGAGATCTAGCCTCCTTATGTACTATGAGCTATAAAGTGCCTAATTTGATTATATGTTTGTTTGCATCTTGCATTTTCTAGCCTTGGATGCAATTATTTAAAATAATGTGTTTTGTGATGAAAATTGCACTTTGGTGTTTCTCTGATGTATTTTTATTATGAAGATCGTGTTCTTTTCTATAAAATTCACATTTTTGTATCAAAATTCAATTTTTATCTTACTTTTTGGATTTTTGCATTAAAATCATTATTTTCACAATAAAATTCACATTTTCATTACATGTTTATTATAAAAATTGTACTTTTGCACCAAAGTTTTCACTTCCGCTTTCAAGTTTGCATTTTTATTGTATTATCATTGTAAGGATTATATTTTTGCATTAATGTTCCTGTCTTTACATTAAAATTGGTATTTTACATCCATTTTTATTTTAAAAATCACATATTTAAGTCATTTTAAGAAAAATTTGCATATTTGCATCACTCTCAGTATAAGGTTTTCACCTTTGATTTACTTTTACATTATGAACTAGATCTTTGCATAAGTTATACATCTACATTCATTTTTATGTAAAGTTTGCATTTTTTTTATTAAATCTCTTCTCTTTATCCTTGTTACATGTGAAAATATAACATCATATGTATCTACCTCAATGTTTCTAAATATCTTTAATTCAAATATAACTGGTTAAAGAAATACATTGATTCTATTCGTTAGCATATTAGGACATGACACAATTATAGTTAAGAACATATATTCCTCGTTCATGCACATCCGTGATAGTAAATTGTATGATATACTAATCATAGGCTATGAAGAGTATTGTTGCCTTGATTTACTAAAATGTTAAAAACCATCTATGCACAAACTAAGTATAACATTGCGACATTCAATTTGTAACATTTGGGTGCAAGGCATTAAAATGTTTACATATAGGTGAATCATAATAATATTGCATGATGCCTTCTTTATGCATATTCTCATCATACCAGCATATATGGTTTGTTGTTGCATTTGAAGCATACAACCTCTATAAATGAGTTGTCAGTGGAAAGTAATACATAATTTTGAAGGGTATATCGCCTGTGTGCTTTACACCACCTCCATATTATTGCATAAACTGAGAATGCCATAATGAAGGCAACATTGCAATTCATTAGTTCCTCCACTGTATCATATAATTATTTATGCCACAATCAATTTTCTTTATTGGAAAACCCAACCATCAAACCAACTTCTTCGTACTATAAAAGATGTTAGTCATTATATTATCTTGTGGAAGTAACTCTGATATGAAACTACACGAATCGTCATAGCACCTTTTAAAGGAATGGCGTTTAGTTTTAAGATTCAAAAGGTGAGAGACTATGAACAACTAGGAATGCCCATCCAAATTACCTTCCAAACCTATTTTTCAGTAATATGGAGCATATCATAAAAATGTTGCACCACTAGAATTGGCTCTTCCTTAATTATTGTAGAAGGAAATGCTGGTCCTACAACATTAAAGACTATTTAATGCATCCAGTTATTCCTTTCCTAGTTACTACTCTATGCAGACTGTTGCACAAATTGTACTCTAATTTTCTAAAAGGGAATGTACATTTTCCCATGATAATGTCAAGTATAGTAATTTTCAACAAAAAATGTTACTCCAGTTATAAACCTTAAATGTGTCCTCATCAAGAAATTTCACATTTTGATACTTTCTTTGATTACAAGGATAAATAATTTATTACCAACTATATATTGTTTAGCAAACTCAACAAATGCTTATATACCAATGATAAACTTTGGTCGTAGCCAACTGTTATTGAAACGAGCATACATTCATAAGTCACAACCTATCTGGATGCATACTGACTTACAAGTATCATGTAAAATGTGCAACTAATTATGTTATAGCACTGTTGAATCAAACAAATATCATTTTATTAGTTAAAAGTATTTAAGTGTATTTTTATTTTATATCATGTTCATGTATATGTGATTAAACTTTAATGAAATTATCAAGATTACGACCCTAACCCACTTAGAAATACAATGACTAATACTTTAATATGCATCAATATAAATTTCAGTATCATTTTCATCAGTTCTCTAATTACAATAGTTAAAAAATGTAGTTGCTCATACAAAAAATCCATAATCAAGGGTATTTGCATAAGCAATTACATTATTTTACTTGCAATATGAGAATAATATATGAAAATTGCAAGACTATATTTATAATGCAATACTATAAGTAACTTACACATTTGTATAACTAAATTATCCTCTTAGACAATTTTGCTGAATCCTACACTCTAGTGAGATGTAATAAAATGGGTGACTATATTTATTATGAACAAGTATTATGAAATATCACATAAGTTCTAATGAAATTTTAGAAGATTTTCATCTATACATTACTCTGCCAAACCTCATACTACTCTGCCAAACCTTATGCTAAGACTGAAAAATATTGATGCACCTACAAGTATAAGAATACTCATAAAAGTTCATCTTTATACCCCCCAAGTAAATCATAATTTATTTGAATGCACAAGAACTTTAATAATAATAATGTAATAAGTGATGTAGTTATTTTGCATAATACATATACTATAAAATGACTATGTTATCAATATATACATTAAATGTAACAACATCCAACTAAAAATAATTCTTATTCAAAAGTCTTTAAATGCATTTCATCCTAACATATTATGCACATGCCAGAAGATGTATTTCCACAAATCCATTCTTTAAAATCATTATCATTCATAGTATATGGATCACAACAAATCTAGTAAGTAAGTAAGAAATCTTAACAATTCTAAAGAACAATGATGTGGAATGGCTTTAGCAATGGCAGAGGAGGTTGTGATGGTCAAAGAATGGAGTGTAGAAGGAGGGGCAGTATTGAAGTGTGTGTGCATGTGAGGTGGAGTGAGAAGAGGAGGAGAGGGGGAAGTAGAAATGACTTGGTTCAAAATTCATTTAATTCTAAGATTTAACAATGGACTAATCCTTAGCAAAATTTAAAGTTTCCAGTCCTGTCCTATTTAATGACAGATGTGTAATCTGTCACTAATTAACAACGATTATTCCATTGCTAATTAGTCCCTAGCTTTTTGGCGAGTTGCTCCCACCGCATTTTAGCGCTAGTTTTCTAGATCCTTCGTAAAATCCATTGCTATACTAAATTCTCTATTCCTTAAACTCTAAACCTTCACTATTTCATCATTAATTAACAACTAAATGAATCTGTCTCTAATTGCCATATATTTTTGTAGTGCAATGAAGCTTTATGGAGTTAAAATGGAAACAGTTTAGGATTACTTCCCATTTTATTAAATTGACTAAGCAAAGTGTTAATCACAAAAGTAAGAACACTATTGATAGTCACAATTCTATTTACTACCTTTTGTTTGTACTTTGATTTGGGATAAAAATATAAAGAGTTTTCTTTCTTGTATTTTATCGTGTGTGTATATCCATTTTTTAGAAATAACTGTGCTTTGCAGTTATTTTTGTATGCAAAAAGCAACTACCTTTTAGCGTTTTCTCACTTTTTTTTTATTTTAATTCATAATTAATATGACTTTGGAACGGATTAATCTGGCTATAGGTGCCCTAAATCCAAAATTCAACCAAAAAAATATAAATATTAAATTTATAATTTTATATTTTTGGACATATTTTCTGTCTTTTTCTTTCTATTTAAGTTTTCATCCAAACTATTTTAGTTTTAGGATGATGGCTGGTACTTCTATTCTCAACCAAACTATGTGGGACAATTTACAGTGTATTAAAGACTAATTATTTCAGGTTGCCAAAAAAAAAAAAACAAAGAAAAAGACAAGCAAATCCTAGAAGTTTATTGTAGGAAAAGAGAAAAAATAATTGAAGAGTTTACAATGAAATATTTAGAAAAGAGGAAAAACTTGCAATGTTAGTGAAATAGCACAAACACATTAAAACAGTATAGGAGATAAGCCAATGTTGTCTATAATCACAAAAGCAACATCCAATCTATTTCACAAATACTAAGCCAATATTGTCTATCTTTTTTTTTTTTTTAGGACAATCCATTTTCCTGTGTTCCGGTTGAATCAATATGCATATATATCATTGTCATTGAAAAGAAATAAATGTTGCCAAGTGCATTTAATCATGTTAAAGTCACTATTCCTTGTTATTACCCACTCACTACCATATGTCTGTTACGCTATCCAATTTGTGAAAAATTTTACAAGAGATATATTCATATATCAAATAATTGAAAGCTGTCCCCATTCAAAATTGGATATCATTTTTGTAAAAAAATGAGTATGAAAATTTCAAAACGGTTGGTAATTTATAAAGTGGTTTTTAACCTGTGTGAAACATGATTATATTATATTAACAAATAATTTCTAAAAATAAATTCAATGAATTTTTGAAAATATTTTAAATTTATTATCAAATTTATTTTCGTGATTCATGGGTAAAGTAAATATACTTTGATTCTCTATCAACCAATAATGTGGACAATTAATATGGTTAATGCTAAATGGTTATTAAAAATAAAAATAAATGAAAATGTCGTAAAAAAATCATTTATTATACATAATATATAAATAGATAGATATGATTAAATTAATACATACTCATGAACAATTTTTTACTACAAAAATTTTGAAATAATAGAGTAAAAACTAAAAAAATAATGCTTAAAAATTATTTTTAATTGGAAAGATTTTTAAGATGATATGATTAAGAACTTTAAAAAAAATTATTTGACAAGTCTATTTTTTTTTTTTTATGAATTTGAAACCTATTCTTGGTCCATTATAGATTTATTTATATTTTATATTATTTGTGTTAATATTATAAATATATGAAAAAATAATAAAAGAAAGTCAACAAATATTTTTAAAAGTGGAAAAATTAAAAATAATAATAATAAGAAATTCAAAATTTTAAAAATAAAAATAAATAAAATATGAAGAGTTACAAAAATATAAAAAAATGATGCATTGTTCATATAATATCAAGTGGCAAAAATAGATAGATTAAAAAATATAATCAATTAAATTACAAAAAATTATAAATTAGAATTAAACAAAATGCTACATGGCAAAAAGAATTTTGCTAAAAGAAATTAGACTAGATAAAATTAATGAATTAAGAAAAATGTTACCACATAGAAACTCATTATTTAAAATTTTTAATAATATATTTGTAATAATATGTATTTAATAAAATGTGGATTGAGTATTTATACTCCCTATTTTAATAAAATATCACAATTTTATTAGTATAGATGTGCCCTAGAGTCATTATTGTATGTAGACATTATATATTTATCCCTGTGGCAATAAAATATTTATTTAAATTAAAGTGTTTGTTTATTTGAATATTTACCCTTAGTATAATGTTAGATAAGTTTATTATCAAGAGTTGATAATATGAGTGATAAACTTATTTAGTACATATACTATAAATGTTCGTAGTTGTTAGATTAATATATGGGTAGTATTAATCCCTAGACTATCACCTCTGTCTATTTTCCTTGATCGGTATGTGATATCAATAGTGGAAGGTAGTGAGTCTCATACTACTTGATATGAGGTATCAGAATAGACATGTAGATACTCATGTGATTAGTGGATCGAACTGTAATGTAAGATTTATGATTGCATGGATATTCACTTTAGTCAACAATCATAATTTTGGACATAATGGTGCATATGGTCCTTTGACCTGAGGCGACACGGTAATCCACATATGGTTGGTTAAAGTTTGTTACCGCTTACATACCTGTGCTAGCCACGTATGGGTATATGGCATGTGGTGGCTCTAGTTGGTTGTATATAGGGATGAGTGATCGGCCAATATGATATCTATTTTCCTTGATCGGTATGTGATATCGATAGTGGAAGGTAGT